>PVIC010001384.1:68756-93222 GCA_004025085.1 Thryonomys swinderianus | reverse complement strand
CTCAGCAATCCTCCTGTCTCTGCCTCCCGAGTGCTGGGATGACAGGCGTGAGCCACCACGTCCGGCATTGTGGTATGCGGTGTTGATTGTTGGTGGGCGTGTCTCCACACCCAGCATTATATGTGGTTACCGGGGATCGAACTCAGGACCTTGCGCTTGCAAGGCAGGCGCCGGAACCACTGAGCTAACCCTCCGGCCCTGTATGGTATATTTTAAAACACTGAATACATAAGGCAACGTTACAGTCTGGATGGTAGTGTCTAGTCTCTTTCTGAATTCTTTTTTTTCTGCACTATTGTCTTTCTTTGAACAACACACTGTTGTGTTGACCTTTCTTTTTCTTCTTAATTTCAATAGAATGTCTACCCAATAAAAGTAACAGGGAAGACATCAGTGATGGCTGTCCTGGTTGGTGCTTTGCCATCCCTTATTTTTCAATTATTTGGCCTATGAAAGATAATTTAAATTGTAAATGATTTTTCAAACCCCTTTGTTTTGAATAAATAACAAACAATTCTATGCTGTTTGGTCCAGAGGTGTACAAATATTTTATACTAATATTTTTCTTTGTTTTTTGAAAACAAAGGACAGGACAGCTTCTTAGATGTTGGTCAAACCTGTCAACACCACCCCCAGAATTACTATGATCACTGACCACTACTGGATTAGTTTCATTTCTTCTTTCAAGTTCTATTATTTCTATATCATGAATAGTTGACAATAAAGAGACATGTCTTGTCTTTCCACTTTATAACATGGACTTTTCCTCTCTGACATGCTAACATTTCTTCCATTTTCAGTTTTTTCTCTTGAAGATTTTTTGGCAAAAGATTTCCTTTCTGTTCAGTCTCAGTGTCCCGAATGCATCTGTTTGACATTGTACAAGAATATCACTGTTGGGCCGGAGATTTAGCTCAGTGGTTCCAGCACCTGCCTAGCAAGTGCAAGGTCCCTGGTTTAATCCGTGGTAACCACATACAACACTACTGGGCATGTTGACTCACGCCCACCAGCAATCAGTACCACACACCACAGAGCCACAGTCCTAATTCAAAATCCAGAAGAAAATTCACTAGTCATAGCTGACGTACCCCCTTGAGACATATGCATTGTGATCAATGACTGTGAAGTAACTAAGTGGGTCAAGAGACAGTGTTACATTTTCAGAAAAGCAAGCACATCAGTACTGAGAGCAAACAATCACATTAAAGTAATAAGAGAAAGTCCGAAGGAGGGGACAGGCTTTGCCCTGGGTCTGCAGGAGAGCAGGAGGCCCGAATACTCTGCTCGTTCCCTTTGGACTCACTTCCCACCCCTCCCCCATCCCTCTGGCTGTAGCAGAGCTTCTCTGCCCTCTGGCTGCGGGCGGCACTCACAGACCAGGAAGAGAAGGCAACCGGGGTTCAGCCCCCTGGCCCTGCTCTGGCGAGTCTCAGCCCTGCGCTGTGGCCCTTTACTGCCGCGAAGAGCCTGAGCTCCCCGCCCAGCATCCGCGCCAGCCCCTCCGCTTCAGGCAGCTGTGCTGCTCACCCTCCACCCCTCTGTCTCCCGGTGTTTCCCATCCCCTTGCTGCTTTCCTGGGATTCTTTCCCTAATTATGCAAATCACTTCCTCATTTTTCTCAATGACCAGGTCCACTATGCTACCTCTTTCTCGCATCAATTCTGTTTAACACAAGTAAACTGAGAGCAGACATTTCAACGCATCCCGGAGGAAAGCAAAAAGGCAGGAAGAACTCTAATTATACTAAACCAGAATGGAAGATGAGTGTGCGGGAGAAGCAGGAAACGATGCTGAGAAGGCAGAATGGGCCAACCACGGAGGCTCGGAAAGCCAGAGAAAGAAGTCTGGGCCTTGGTTTGGCCGGCAAAGGAGAACTACTCAATCTACCATTCCTCCTGCATATGCCAAGTTCCTACTGTGCACCAGGCACTGAGAAGTGACACGCAACCAGTATCTTAGTAAAGTTAGTCTGTTGAAAAAATGAATGAAATCTGGCTATCTGTGAATCCAACAGGACATGATGTGTCTATAATTTTGAAAATGGAGGATGGAGACGTTCTAAGAAACACATAATAGACTAAAAAGAGAATGAAGAAAAAAGCAGATTCTGATATTTCAGAATATTTAGGTAAAGCTAGAAAAATGAAAAGGCAGACCATGCAGTGTGAAGACTGAAAGGTAAAATCATAAAGTCTCCTTCACTGATGTGTGTATTTAAAACCAGCCAGAGAGAAAAAATTTCCGAGATAGACACTCAAGAAAGCCCGAAGGCAGGCACGATGCAGCTCCGTGCCACAGTCCTCACGAGAGCACAGGGCCTGAGCTCTGTCCCCGGGACCCACCCTCCGCCCCAATCCCACAAGGCAGAACTCAGTCAGCCCAGTCACAGGTCATCACTAGTCTCAAAAAACACTGGGTTTCTATTTTTCCAAACCATAAATGGCAGCAGGCAGCAGTGATGATTTATTTACTTTCCAAAGTGGTTTCTTTTGCAAAGAGAGCTGTGGGGGCTTTTCAGGGGTGCAGATGATGGAGGAGTGAAGGAGGCAGTGTGCGAGCAGCCGCAAGTCGGGCTGAAGACACAGAAGGAGCCAGCCCACAGGCAGGTGAGGACACGGACAGAGGATCACGGTGCAGTGAGGCACACTGTCGTCCTAGCTACTTGGGAGGCTGAGGCAGGAGAATGATTTGATTGCAGGAGTGTGAGGTGTACCAAAATGAGAGGCTGGAGTATGAAAGATACAAGTGCCATCCACATGAATTTAATGGTTGAGTTAAAGAGGAGTGAATAATCTCATAGAAAGGAAAACTATGAAAAAAGAACAGACTTTAGGGCAGAGTTTTTGAGGAACAGGAAAAAACACATAATCAGGGAGTCAGAGGAACTGGCTAGGATACCCAAAGACCGGAAGATACCCATTCCACTTTTACGGAGATGTCACGAAAAGCATTACAGACTCTAAATCTCCTTTATATTTCCATTTCACATCCTGAGATCTTCCATAATTTTGTACAAAATTCATTGCTCTATAAAAACATGTCAGAATACTAGTGAAGGTGCCCTGGGTACAGATACCAGAAAACCTTGACTGAGCCACGACAGAAGGAGACGTGGTTCCGCGCAGCAGCAGCCCGCAGCAAGGTGATGGCTGACTGGGGCTCTCTGTGGAGGTCGCTAAAGCCTAACAATCCTAATTTCTCCACTTTCCATTTGTGGGAGTCTTCTTCTTTGGATTAGGAACCAAGGGTCATATCATGGCTGTCTCCTACCAGGCTTCTTTTAAAAGAGAAAGTACAAAGCTCCTTGGTACTGCGCCCTTTTGTTAGAAGTGGATCAGACACTCACTGTCTCATTATTAGTACATGTTTGTAATACAAAACGCTCCATCCCTTGTGGCGAACTGGCGCGTGCGCATCACACCTCTCACTTCCCTTTGCCCCCCTTCCCGCCCACACTCGCATCCCTCCACCCAACAGTGCCGGGGGGTAGAGTGGTACTATCTGAGGTAGAATTACGAATATCTGACTACGAAATTGTCACTGCAGCCACTGCAGGAAGAGTTTCAGCCAGCGCTGTGAAGGTCACAGGTCGTGGAGCGCGTCACCACTGACAAACATGCAGAACAAAGTGGAGGGCGGTTCCCGTAGGTGACTTCCCTCTCCACAAAACTCCTGGCTTCAGACCGCGCTCTGGGAAGACCCAGCCGCTTCCCGGGGCGCCCAGAGCCGCCAGCAGGGAAGAGAAGCCGCGGCCCCGTGCTCGCAGTGCTCCCCCGCGGCGGCTCCGGGCTTCTGTGCTCGGCAACGAGCTTTCTGTGTCTTAGAAGAGGGACTCTGCTGCTCAGAGGTGAGAACCACCAGGCGACCCCTGTGATTCTTTGCAGAGATAATTACAATATAGTTCAAGCAAGAAGGGAAGGAGAACAACGGATAAGTTCAAAGAAATTTCAGATTTTCCTACTGGAAAAAGTGCTTAAAAGTAAATGAGGCTGTGTTTTAGATGTCTTGAAGACCTGTATAATAACCCATCTGTAGCCATGATGCATAAAAGCTGAGTCTATCAAACTTATTACAAACAGCTTATTTTAAATCCTATTCAATTTGTAAATGACACTAATTATCCTGTAAATTTCTGTGGCATATTAAACTTTCTGAATTGCTTCTTATGCATTATACTTAGTATATGTGTGTAAAACAGGGAAGACATATTATTTTGCCTATGTTACAAAGAGAACCCCAAGTGGGAATAGAAAAGCACGAACAATACGCCCTGGGCCATGCATCTCCTTGGAGTGAGGAGATACAAGATTTAGTTCTGAAGATGAGGTGGGGTTAATATAAAGAGAAGAAATGATGAATACCACACAGGGACTTCTACAGAAGCAGGAACAGGTTAGCGGACTGAGGAAGGCGGCCGGGGTGACCCCAGGCAGGAAGCGGCCCGTGACGAGCAGAGACAGGAGGGGTCTCCGCTTCACGCTTCACGAGAGGACGGCGGCGGGCGAGCCGAGGAAGCACTCCGCCCGCAGCGAGCTTCGGGCAGGCGCAGTCCCGCACTGCCAGCACGCCCCGCCGCGAGCCGCGTCCCTTTAACAAGCACGTGATCTCTCAGGGACCGTTCAGGAGAGAAAAACTCTGAACGAACTGCTTATTATCCTCGCTGGGTTGGCTGAGACCACAGGCTCGGGAGCCAAATTTGTCTGCATTTCATTCTATTTTCTTAGTGTGTGACTAGATGAGCTACTTAATTACATTCTTCCTGAAATTCCTCGTCTCTAAAAGGAAAATAATCAATTTTTTAAAGTCCCTGTCCAGTAATAACCTACGCAACAAGTATCTGCTAAGCACCTGCTCCGCGCCAGAGTCACCTGTTATTACTACTGGGCCCAGTACAACGGATTCTATGATTGCAAAGTATGAGGTGGAATTATTTTTCCTACTTGCAAAATACAGTATTATGAAGTCTTAATAAACGAACAATTAAGTATTTTTTGTTTAAAGAATTAATACATATTCTCCAAGGCTAATAAGAGTTTCCTTGAAGATCTTCAAGAAAAAATTCCATGTCTATGTTTAGTTTATATTCAATAACACTTTAATAAATTCAGAAATCTAAGAGGAATTAAAACTTGTAGTGAATATAAGTAGAAAATAACAGACATGAAAAAATGTGATTTGGCTTTGTCTAAAATAAAATTTGATGAAAAGTTTCATTCATTCAGGATAAAGTAAGTCGTAATAAACCCAGTGACTTGGCTGTCAGCCACACGGATCACCGTGAGCGATGGGACCGTCTAGCGGGCTCCCCTGCTGCCCAGGAAGGGGCGGGGTCTGGCCGTGCTGAGGGTGTGGGCGCCGAGCCAGCCAGCGTCACTCCACTCAAGGGGCAGCGGCAGCACACTGCGTCCCGCAACAGGACAACGCAGTTTTATTATAAATACTGGGACAATACAACTTACCAGCTGAGAAGTTACCAGCATTATTTCAAAAGAACAGCATATTTTATAGCTGGAAAATAACCTTAACTGTTACAACTAACATTCCTACACAGAGTTTAAAAAGGTAATTCCATATTACAAGTTCAGATTCAAGAATATGCTAGATAGCAATTATAGAAATAAGACAGCCTAGTAAATCATCATGCTAGTCCATACAGCAAATGGTATTAGCTTACTGAACAGAAGAACTCATGGGGTTTGCAATTCCCGCTATGGGGAAATATCCAAAATATATGGGATGCCACTAAAATGATTATGGATACTAAACATGGAAAAATAAAAGTAGTTGTTCCAGTAGTTAATATCCTAAAGAATTATGAAAAGAACTCAAAGGTGCAGTTCTGCTGGAAGATCAAGCTGAAGTTAAAATATTTTGTACTATGTAGTCAAATGCTATTAAAGTAACAAAATCTCTTATGTTCAAGTGATTCTATTTTAGAAAAAAGCACCAGTGATACTGACTTTAATATAACATAATACACCTTTTTCACAGAAGCATTTCTAAAATATTATTTTCAAATTGCTTTTTATGTAATAATTTAAGTTTTAAATGAAACTGGCATTTACTTTTTTGAAATTTTAATTTTTATATTATGTTTTCCTAAAGAAAGATATACCTATGTGAAGCAACTTAGAAAATAAATTACTAGATGACTGTTTTATGCTGGCAATTTGTTTGAAGTTCACTCCCAAGAAATGATGTTCTATTGAAGAAAGGTATATGGTAAAACTTATGTTACTAATATACCTTACAATGAGCTGAATGAATAAAGGAGGATTGATTTTCCAAATATACTTTTCTTCTTCAAGGTGTAAAATACAACAAAGCTCTATGTTTTTCTACATATTTCAATAACTGAAAGACATGAAGCTATCTTATAAAATATACCTAAATGCATCAATTCCTACTTAATTAGTTGTTAGGAAATAATTGGGAGGTAGTGAGAAGGGTAGGAATGGAAAGCTAGTAAAGGCTGACAAAAGTAAAACCTCGTAATTTCTTGTGTCTCTCTTACATATGAATTAAAATCTTAAGAGCATAATAAATTAAAATCAAAGACTTCCATGAGACAATTTTCAACTGATAACTATGCTTTCGATTTTATAGCTTTTATAAGCTTTTAAATAGTCTGAACCCTAGTACATTGTCTGTTTTCTAACCATGTTATTCAAAGCTGCTAGTGCAGCAAATGAACACCACATGCTTTGATCTCACTGAATCACACTGTACAGTTCCCAGAGCCATAAATACTGAGCTGTTTCGCGTGTACCTGCCGCTCTGGAGGGTGGTCTGCTTCACATCAGGGTGTCCCCGTGGCTGGCGCTGCACATGCTGCGCACAGACAGTGCCGGCACCCTCGTCACTGCTGTCGCGGTGAGCCCAGCACTGTGCCCTGCTGAGTGCGTCCAACAGTAAGCCTGCGAGGAATCCCACCTCGGCAAACACCAACGACTCCACTGTTGTGCACCAAATCACAGAACAGTACAAAAGAAGAGTGAACAGTATCCCATTGGGAAATTTTAGCCGAGTGATACAACCGAAGTTACCAGACTGGACTAGCTTTTCAAAAAGAATACCCAAAATAAAAAACTTTTCTTCAAAAGCTACATAAAATATACAAATTATATAAAACTAGTTTACCTAGAATACATAAAATACTAGACATTGATTCTTAAAACATTTTATATTGCTTTGCTTGCCATTACTTAGACTCTGAAGTGAAAAGCCAGCAGTTTTCCCTTCTCCCTCTCATACATCTTTCCCTAAAAACAATCTGGCTGCACAGACAGTGGCATGAGCTCCCCAGAGCGACAGCCGGCCACCGCCTAGCCCATCGGCGGTGCAGGGGCCCCTGGCTGGGAGCAGAGGCACGGGACACAGGCGAGCTTTCCTGCAAGCGCCCCAGCCACACGCGCTGAGAAAGAGACATTCTTCACCCTCTCATAAATGCGCCAAGGCCCTGTCTCCATGGAGTCACATGAGGTCCATCCAGTCTGTGTGTCAGGGTCTTAAACTGCACATGGGAAACACAATAGCCTATTTTCTTAGCATGAAACTCTCCTTTTTACTTAATGCAAAAACAATAATTGTAAATATTAACAAGATATAACCTTTTCGCAATAGTATAATAACTAACTGAATAAAGGTATACAAATAGTTTAATATAATCAGCAAATTTTTATGGTACTATTTAATACTTAAATCACTGGTATGTGAAAGCTGTAACAGTTGGTTTTCATAGAAATTAAGAGTAGTGTAATGATCATTAGAGGTTAAGAAGGGGAGGGAGGAAGAGAAATAGAAGGAGACTAAATACAATCAGGTATCAAATATCAAATATATTTGCATCAAGATACAATTATTTAGGAGGAATATATTGTAATGTTCTACAACACAGTAAGGTGGACATAGTTTACAATAATTTCTTGTATATTTTATAAAGAACGACAAGAAAGATGAGTCCCAACACAAAAAAAGATAAATGATTAAGGAAATGCTAATTGCCATGATTTGATCATCACAAATTATGTTTATATCAAATATCATACTGTACCATATAAATGTCCAATAATTATATGTAAAAAAATTTAAATGGTGCAAAGACAGACACTGCACCAAAGAAGACATACATACAGCAAGTCAGCATACGAAGAAACGTGCAGCACCGCAGGTAACCGGGGTTGGCGATGGCAGTGAGACAGACGCCAGGGCGGGGTGCGGGGTGTGTGGAGAGCGCCCGAGGCCCCGGGTTTGCTCCAGACGGCGCAAACAAACAGAACGGCCACGACACACCAACCAGCGTCGCCAGACTGCAAAGCACTGTGAGCTTGGAGCATGGGGGGGGGGGGGAGCGGCTTGGGCAGCAGGGTGCAGGGACCCGAGGGAGCTGGGGCTTCCCATTTCCTTATGCTGTGAGTCCAGGCTGCTAGAAAAAGTACCTGTTACGTTTAATGCAGTATCTTCAAATAATAAACTTCTATGTCTATACAGAAGTATGAATGCTTAACCGGGGGCACTTTTTGCACCTGGGTGTGTTGGTTCCACCTTGCAGTCCAATCCTGTGGGGAGTTGAGGCAGGAAGAGCCAAGCCCCAGCCCAGCCAAGACAACTGGCTGTCTGTGAGGGATCCTGTCCTAAGGGTGCCAGGGGCGAGGTGAAGGTTAGCTCAGTTCAAAGACCCAGGATTAAACAGAGAAAGAAAAGAAAGGAAGGAAGGAAGGAAGGAAGGAAGGAAGGAAGGAAGGAAGGAAGGAAGGAAAGAAAGAAAGAAAGAAAGAAAGAAAGAAAGAAAGAAAGAAAGAAAGAAAGAAAGAAAGAAAGAAAGAAAGAAAGAAAGAAAGAAGCAAGCAGCCTCCTTTTGAGTTCAGATGACAAGAAGGTCACAAAAAGAAAGGGCATCATGAAACAGTTTGAGAGGAACGGTAATGTGTTGTGGGGGATGGCCACACTGAAGCAATCTCACAGGGACAGAACAGGGGAATAAGCACCCTGACTTATGACCTCTCCTCCTCCCGTCTCCTGCCAAGACTCCGCTGGCCCAACTCAAGAAGAACAGAAGACAGAGAAGCCTGATGCAACTCACACAGGTAAGTTTTACAGGCACAAGTCTGGATCTAAAGGAACAACCCAAAGACGTTCTGCACACAAAGGAATAACCACAAATTAAATGCACTTTAGCGAGGGTAGGTATTTGATTCTCTCAGGGTAGGAAAGTAGTTCTAAAGTGATCTCGAGAGTAAAGGAAGGAAACCGAGATGCCGTTATAGAAAGAACAAGGCCTTACTCAGTTTTTCTTCCTCTCCTTTTTATCAGTTTGGGTGTCTGCAGTTGCAAATAACAGAAAACTGAACTAGCCCTGACCAAACTGGCTTCACATATGGGGACAACTGGTTCACACGAGTGAAAAGCCCAGTGATAGAAGATGCAGAATTGGTTGATACAGGAATTCACAACAATGCTATGAAGGAAGAGGCATCTTTCTGTCCCTTCCACTGTGTGGGGAAGTATGCACTCTTTGGCTTCTCTCGTGGCTGTCAGGGGCCTGCAAGCCACAGTGAGGATTGCATGTTTGCTTGTTTATGTCAGCAGTTAGGATCCTTTAACTGCTCCTGAATCAATGAATGCCAACAGTTAAGAAGTATGCTTATGACTTCTGCCAATCTAGGGTTCAATTCTAAAGCTGGAGATATCAAAACAAAAATTCAGATACGGTTGGGATGGAGAAGGGGATACTGGTATTAAGTAAGCCACCAATAAAAGCTTATCATGATGTTTCCACCATGCGAGACCTTTTCTAGTTCTTCAGTTTTAAGTTCTTCCCCCTCAAGGCTTCAGTCCACGCTCTTGTCTGTGCCTGAAGCATTCCTTCCCCACGCTCTACCCTCCCATCCCATAAAGCTGCCTGTTATGTCAGCACATCCTAACTTCTCCAGATTATGTGTGAGTTTTAAATTATTTTATCTGTATATTTGTTTTACGTCTAACTCCCCCACTGCACTGTAAACCTTATAAAAATAGGAATGCACTTTATTTTCTTCATAGTTGTACACTCAGTGCTGCACAACACTGGCACAGACGTCAGCAATAAACACTGAGTGAGTGAGTTAACAGGGCTAACCCAGCTGTCGTGCAGTGAGTGTGGACTGACCATTTGTATCACCATAAAAGTGCAAGCCACTGATCACACGTCAGAGAAATGGAATTTTGCTGGAGCAAATTCCTTCATTAACAGAATCATAATTCAAAGTTCATGAATCTATACTTTTCTTACCAAAAAAAATTCTACCCAACTGATATCTAGTAATATTCTATAAGACTACTTTGAACTATACTTTTTTTACTACATATTAATCAATCATACCTTCTTTAAGCTGCATATTTCAGATTCTTGTTTTTTATTTAAAGCTGAAAGTCTTTGGTTTACTTGTATTGCTTCTTGTACTGTAATATGAATGACATTTAGGAAAATATACTCAGTATATTTCAAAGAAAGAATCACTAACTTGGACAGGAAAAATAGTGTCAATGCAATGCATACAATCATTTAATAATCATTAAGCGGTCATTTATTATTACTGATATCTGATAAGTTTAATATAATCATGATAAATATTCATGAAATTCTATTTCAATAATCTCTAATCAATATGTAAGTTTAAATAACACCTACCATTTTGTTCTAACTTTACATGACTCTCTTTTACCAATCCAAATTGATTTGTTATTGTAGTATAGCATTTCTCAATATCATTCAGTTGTTTATGATAATCTTCTTTAGCAAGAAGATGGAACTGAACCTTTTGTTCCTATTTTGAAGAATAATTTTTAAAGTTATACATAAAGTACAAACATAAACATACGCAACATGTATATAGTAATAAACAACTCAATATGCCCAAAATAAATGTAATGAAAAAATACTGTAGAACTACGAAAACATAAGTAGATACTACTGAATCTATGTAAAATAAAGTACACTATTTGCCTGTAAGAAAATAGTTACCTGATATTGTTTGCACTGTCTACAATTTAATTTTCACAATTAAGTGACTCTTATTTATATATATAAAAGGTTAATCAATCTAGCACTAAATAAAGTGGGGGAGGTTAAAGCAACAGTCTTGGGACTTAGAAATAATTACTTGAGAGGCCTGAGAAATTTTAAAGAATAACAAAGTAATGGTACAACTATTATTGAAATTCTCATAATTACAGCATAATAGTAAATAAATCTTATTTTATTGAGATGACTGATAATTAACCACATAGTATACACTAAGTACATTTTGTTCTTTTATATATAAAATATTTATTTTTATGTGCATATTTACCTAAAAAATTTACAGAAAATAAAACAAAGCAGAATACAGAGTCCCCTCTTAAGACTTCTTAGGAGCAGAAGTTTTTATTGCTGCAGAATAAAATTTTATACACATGAAATCCAAATGAACACATTTAAGTTAAATGGCAGCCTTGTTAAAAATTTTTTGTCTTATTATTGAAATTTTAGCTTTATGTTAAGTGAAAGTTAAGAGACTGCTCATGTTATAATGTAAACCTTTTCAAAGTCTTCTAAACAGGTAAAAGGCACCTCCCGTACTTTAAAATGTTTACAGCAATCCCAAGAGTTTGATATTAAGAGCCAATATAGTACATGTGCCTGTTAGCATACACAGTATGTCATTAACACTCTATGAGGAGTGAGAATTGTGGCCTCTAGCTTGTGGCACACTCCCATGTTGTCCTGGTGACGGAAAATGTTCAGTTGCACCATGCAGAACTTGTGCAACAGGGTATCTACCACAGGACAAAACCCAATTATCTAAAACAATAACTATCAAATTCTCAGACAATATATCATTTATAACTAAATTTGTACATTCAGGAGACTTCGGGGTGTTCTTAAAATTCTTTTTTTTTGAGACAGGGTCTCGCTGTGTAGTTCAGGCTGGCCCTGAGCTCACTATGTAGCCCAGGCAAGCCTCCAACTCAGCAATCCTCCTGTCTCTGCCTCCCGAGTGCTGGGATGACAGGCGTGAGCCACCACGCCCGGCACCGTGGTATGTGGCATTGATTGCTGATGGGCGTGAGTCACCATGCCCAGCATTGTATGTGGTTACTGGGGATCAAACTGCGAGGCAGGTGCCAGAACCACTGAGCTAAATCTCTGCCCCAAACCTCCTTTTTCTTATTTACTTAATGAGACCAATTTGAAAACTTTTAGAGACAAAATTGATTTCCCTTAAGATAATTATTTATGAAGAAATTTAGAGGAAAAGATAAAGATCCAAAGAGAAACTTCATATATTCTTAATTTCTAATTTTGCATTTCACCCTTTAATTTCCTTCATATGAGCCCAAACTAAATCAGTGGATTTATAAAATTCAACAAGTTGTTTCTCTGGTGTGAGAAACTGAAAGTGTAAATAAGTACCATATGTAGAATACATATCATGAAATAAGAAGAAAATGTTCAGTGGGGAAGGGGAACTTGGAAGGGAAGGTGGGGAAAAGGAAAGAAGGGAAAGAAAAAAATATGAGAAAAGAAAGAAAAATCCAGAAAGAAAGTCTTTATAAGTAGGGAGGGGTTGAGGGGTTGAAGGGAGGGAAGGGAAATGGGGAAAAAACAAGAATCAAGATATATCATGCATAAGTACAAAATCTCAGTAATGAAAGTTATCATATTCTATGCCAAAAATGTACCAATAAATGTTTAAAAAACAATGGCATCTTTTACAAGATACCTTTACTTTGTTAATCACAAATTTAAGGCACATACCACTTGAAAAATCTTTACACTGTCAATATATGTGTACATACATACATACACAACGTTTTTAATCAGGACATTATTTCTAGATAAGTCTTTAGTTTAACAGCAGTCTACTCTGAAAGAACACACATGTTTATTTTCCACCATAACTAAATCTTCAATATTGAATCTGCTTTTTTAATAAAGAAAAATATTAAAATTAGACCTATATCTTTCACCATACACTAACCTAAAATCAAAGTGGATCAAAAATATAAATATTAGCTGGGCGTGGTGGTTCACGCCTGTAATCCCAGCACTCGGGAGGCAGAGGCAGGAGGATTGCTGAGTTCGAGGCTTGCCTGGGCTACATAGTGAGCTCAGAGCTAGCCTGAACTACAAAGCGAGACCTGTCTCAAAAAAAAGAAAAAAATATATAAATATTAAAACAGAGACACTAAACTGGCTGAAAGATAGGTTAGGTAGGATCCTTAAAGATACTGGCATAGGAGAAGACTTCATGAGCAAAACTTGAGCAGCACAGGAACTACTAGCACAGCAAGTCTACAACGGGGATCTCATTAAAAAGCTTCTGCACAGCAAGAGAAACCAACAGAATGAAAAGACAACCTACAATATGGGAAAAGTATTTTTCCCAGCCATTCCTCAGACAAAGGACTACTATCTAGAATATGGAAAAAAAATTTTAAATCAAACCCCCAAACTTAAAGACCAATTCAGACATGGACATCTGAGATGAACAGACATTTCTCTGATAAAGAAATAAAAGCACCAAATAAAAATATGAGAAAATGTTCAATGTAACTGGTCATTCGAGAGATACAAATGAAAAAATAAATCTTTCTTATAAATGTTTTATTCAGAGGAAATGACCCATAAAATGAGAAATAAAATATGACTGAAACACAACCAGATGAGTTTTACTGGCTTCACTGTGCAGTACTCACCTACACAGCCACAGGACAGACCTCTATGCATTCAGTCATGTAACATATCAGCTACAAAGTCATCACCAAACACAACAGAAAAGGTTTTCTCCACACCAAATCATGGCAGCGGCTACTTTGGTATTGTATAAGTTCCTCTTTAACATGTTTTGCTGCATTCTTGTCATTGGTAAGACTAATGAAGTAGTTTTAGAGATAATCAAACCTTTTGATTTGTGATGTATTAATTTATCAACACCACCTCTACACGAAAGTCAGAGTTCCCAAAAGACAGAAACTTACTGGTGTTAAGGTTATTAAGAGGGATTAGCAGCGTCTGTTAAAGTTTCTTAACATTATTTTTAAAATACTTTCTTTGAAGACACTAGATGTTACTACTCTCCATCTCCCCCCTGCTTCCCCTCCCCCTCCCTCTCTCTTTCAGGGGTCAGACTCCAGCCCTGGGCTTCCAAGGGCAGTGTGGTGCCACTTGAGCTGAATTCCCTGCCAAGCTATTACTACATCTCAAACTCTTGCCTTGACCCTAGTGTCTATCTTGGTCCTGTTCTGCTCACAGAGACAAATAATATAAAACAATGATGTACTGCTCTAAAGAGGATTAACTTTGAACAAAGAAAAGGCAACATAAATTATATAAGCATGATATAAGAAAAATTATCTAAGAATTATTATGTAAGGTAAAGATATATCAGAATGTTTAGAAAAAGATTATTTTTTACTTTTTAAATTACAAATAAATATTTTGTCAGAGTGGGCATAAGATATTAAGTGTATGGATCAATATATAAAATTACTTCAATGAAAAGTGATACTATGCTTTGAACTGTCAGAAAAAAAATTATGACTAACTCAAATATAATTTTTTTTTTTTGAGACAGGGTCTCACTTTGTAGTTCAGGCTGGCCCTGAGCTCACTATGTAGCCCAGGCAAGCCTCGAACTCAGCAATCCTCCTGTCTCTGCCTTCCAAGTGCTGGATTACAGGCGTGAGCCACCACGCCCGGCTCAAATATAATTTTAATTCACAACCACAAAGAGCTTGGAAGTGGCCAAACCTAGGTAAGAATACTACATGTTTGGGCCGGAGATTTAGCTCAGTGGTTCCAGCGCCTGCCTTGCAAGCGCAAGGTCTTGAGTTCAATCCCCAGTAACCACATACAATGCTGGGCGTGGTGACTCACGCCCACCACCAATCAATACCATACACCACAGTGCTAGGTGTGGTGGCTCACGCCTGTAATCCAGCACTCGGGAGGCAGAGACAGGAGGATTGCTGAGTTCCAGGCTTGCCTGGGCTCCATAGTGAGCTCAGGGCCAGGCTGAACTACAAAGCGAGACCCTGTCTCAAAAAAAAAAAAAAAAAGAATACTACATGTTTTTTTTTTGTTTTTTAAAGATTATAAGCATATATTTAATACAATTTTAAATTGAAATACAACACATTTTATGTTGCTTTTGATCTTTAACTTGTAGCTTTATCTTCCAGGTCAAAGGACACATTATTCAATTTCACTAGATTTTGTGTAAAATCACTGTTGTGTGGAAGATGACTTTCAGAACAAATGTCATGGTACTTAAAGCCAAACTGGAATCTAGGTTTTCAGCTTCTTAATTAAAATCAGTTTAAAATAGTCTGACAATATTGTTTTAGTCTTTCCAGTTGAACAGCAACAGAATTTCACATCTTTTATTCACTCAAGCCTAACAATCTCTCTGTGAACTCTTTTATTTCTAACACATCAAAACAATTTCAAGAAGCAAAATACTACTTTATGTTTCTATATTTAATGTCATAAGGAGTCAGAAGCCAGACAAAATATAACTTTACTTGCTTTACTGTTTGCTCCAAAGAATAAAGGCTGAAATAGCATTAACCTATACAAGAAGCTCTCTAAAGGTTTAAGTGGATAAACAAGAATTCTCCTAAGTCAAAACCACACACAGACACACACAGGTCCTCTGAAGTCAAATAGGGCTAGAAAGAATATGATAGCAAATATCCCATATATTTTGTTCAGATAAATATAAAAATATTTATTTTTATATACATGGAAAGAATTCACCAATATTTGTTGAACAATGATAAGCACATCTTAAGTGTAGAATATAAAAGTGAATAGCATATCCAAAATGTCACTTAATCTACTTCAATTTTTTAATACTAAATAATTGCATGTTTGTATGATGATCTAGAAAAGTACATAAAAATAAAAGCTTCACATTTTATTTTATGGTATAAAAGCACTGTAAATAAATTGGTGAAAGAATTCATTTAAGCTATACTGAATTAAAATTACACGTCCAGCCTTTAAAGACAATAACTACCTATTTTTAATTATTCCTGGTTTTTAAGCTGTAAATATCACATTTTTATATTCACAAAAGCACTCTGTATCATATGTACTAATCCAGGTGGGGAAATATGTGATATGTCATTTTCTTACCATTTCACTTACTTTCTTCTGTAAAGAATATTTAGAAACCTTGAAAAAAATAAAGAGGAAAGGGTCATTAAAAGTGTTTGTTACAAGTTCCTTCTCACATTAAAATTGCATGCTATAAAACATGGCATTTATTATATTTTATTAAAAATTTTACTTATGACAGCTCTTTTCCTTATATCAATAATATACTCATGTGGTTACCCTAAACATTTATACACACACACATGTACAAGCACACACACACATGCACAAGCACACACACACACACTTCACATCACCTAGGCCCCTGGGGCACAGTGGTGAACTAGGCAGCTTCTTCTTAGCAGGAGTGGTACAGATGCAGACAGAAGATAAACAGTATGTCAGAGTGGGATGGCTACAAAGACAACACACTAAGAATAGAGAGACCCATCCAAGAGAGTTCACTGAGGACATTCTGCTGTGCAGAAGCTTTTTCATGAGATCCAGTTGTTGATTCTTTCTGCTGGATCTTGTACTGTACAGGTTTTGCTCATAAAGTCTTTCCCTAGGCCAACGTCTCTGAATTCTGCCTAACCTTTTCTGCAGCAGGCTAAGTGTTTTTGTTTTAATACTTAGGCTTCTAATCCATTTTGATTTTAGTTTAGTACATAGTGAAAGAGATAGGTCTAGCTTTACTCTGGCAGGTTGAAATCCAGTTTTTCCAGCACCATTTGTTAAAGAGGTTCATTCCTCCACTGAGGATATTTGGCTCCTTTGTCAAAGATGAGGTTGCTTAATGTATCTGGAGTTGTTTCTGGATCTTCTAATCTGTTCCACCGATCCTAAGGTCTGTTACTTTGTTGGTACCATGCTGTTCTTTTTGTTTTGTTCTGTTTTTTCGAGATGGGGTCTTACTTTGTAGTTCACACTTGCCCTGAGCTCACTATGTAGCTCAGGCAAGCCTTGAACTCAGCAAACCTCCTGCCTCTGCCTCCCGAGTGCTGGGATTATAGGCTTGGGCCACCAAGCCCTGCAGTACCATGCTGTTTTTATCACAGTGGCTTTGTAGTGTAGTTTCAAGTTGGGAATTGTGACACTCCCTGCCATGTCCTTGTTGCCCAGAATTGCCTTTGTTAGTTTAAGTCTCTTGTGGATCCAGATGACTTTTGGATTATTTTCTCTAGCTCTGTGAAATATGCTGTTGGGATTTCGATCAGGATTGCACTGAATCTATATAGTGGTAAGAGAATAGATATTTTGCCAGTATTGGTTCTTCCCACCCTGGAACAAGAGATGTCTTTCCATTTCTGATATTATCTTCAATCTCCTTTTTCCGAGTGTTGTAATTTTCAGAGTAGAGGTCTTTCATCTCCTTTGTTATATTGATTCCTACATATTTCAATTTTTTTTAATGTGAGAGAGAAACCACCAGCAAAGAGAAAAGACAACCAACAATATGAGAAAAATTTTTTACCATCTGTTTCTCAGACAGAGGGCTAATATCTAGAATATATAAAGAACTGTAAAAAAAAATCAGCACCCCAAATTTAAAGACCCAATTCAAAAATGGGCATCTGAACAGACACTTTTCAGAGGGACATGTAAAAGCAGCTAAAAATCATATGAAGAAATATTCAGTATCACTGGTCATTTGTGAAATGCAGATGAAAACAACACTGAGATTCCATCTCACTCCACAAAGAATGGCTGCTGCCACAAAATCAACCAACAACAAATGCTAGTGAGGCTGCAGGGAGAAAGGAACCCTTCTCCACTGTTGGTGTGAATGTAGACTGGTGCAGCCACTATGGAGATTCCTGGAAAAACTAGCATTAGAGGTCCCATTTGACCCTGTTATTCCCCTATTAGGTATATACACGAAAGAATTAAAAGACTCAGATCACAGTGACCTATGTGCCTCCATGCTCATAGCAGCTCAGTTTGTGATAACTAAATCCTGGAAACAACCTAACTGCCCAACAACTGGAGAATGGATAAAGATGTGATTTTTTTAATGGAGTATTATTCTCCCATAAAGAATGATACATTTGAGTCATTTATACTCAAACGGGCATACCTTGAGTACATACTCGTAAGTGAAATAGGTCATAGATATGTAAATATTATATGTTTTCTCTGGTATGAAAAACTGAAGATGTAAATGAGTTCTAAAAACGTATGACTGATATTGTGAAATAGAAATTATTCAAAGAAAAAGAGAGTGGGGTAAGTAAAGAAGGGAAAAATTTCATGGTAAGAAAGAAACAAAGCTTATGTACATGGGAGGTTGTAGGATGGGCAAAGGAATAGGAAGAAATAAGAATTATGTTGTGTCATTTACTGACACAAATTCTTAATGCTGATTGTGATCACGATGTGTATATAAAATGTATCAATAAAATCAATTTTTAA
This sequence comes from Thryonomys swinderianus, assembly GCA_004025085.1. Taxonomy (NCBI): domain Eukaryota; kingdom Metazoa; phylum Chordata; class Mammalia; order Rodentia; family Thryonomyidae; genus Thryonomys; species Thryonomys swinderianus. The sequence continues at coordinate 74,684 of PVIC010001384.1, read as the reverse complement.
AAAAAGAAATTCTGCTGGGTGTGGTGGCTCACATCTGTAATCCCAGCACTCGGGAGGCAGAGGTAGGAGGATTGCTGAGTTCGAGGCTTGCCCGGGCTACATAGTGAGCTCAGGGCCAGCCTGAACTACAAAGTAAGACCCTGTCTCAAAAAACAAAACAAGGGCCGGAGGGTTAGCTCAGTGGTTCCAGCGCCTGCCTTGCAAGCGCAAGGTCCTGAGTTTGATCCCCAGTAACCACATACAATGCTGGGCGTGGTGACTCACACCCACCAGCAATCAATACCACATACCACAGTGCCTGGTGTGGTGGCTCATGCCTGTAATCCCAGCACTTGGGAGGCAGAGGTAGGAGGATTGCTGAGTTCGAGGCTTGCCTGGACTACATAGTGAGCTCAGAGCCAGCCTGAACTACAAAGCAAGACACTGTCTCAAAAAAAAAAGAAAAGAAAAGAAATTCTGAAAGAACAGTTAAGCGTAAAAGTCATAAACAAGTAAATCATCTCCAAATCCTCTGATAGATAGATAGATAAGCTTTGCTTTGAACTCACTATGTAGTCCAGGCAGGCCTCGAATTAATGGCGATCCTCCTACCTCAAGTGGGACATACCTGGCTTTTTTTTTTTTAGACAGGGTCTCACTTTGTAGTTCAGGCTGGCCCTCAACTCACTATGTAGCCCAGGCAAGCCTGGAACTCAGCAATCCTCCTGCCTCTGCCTCCCAAGTGCTGGGATTGCAGGCGTGAGCCACCCTGCCCCAGCACTGTGGTATGTGGTATTAATGGCTGGTGGGTGTGAGTCACCACACCCAGCATTGTATGTGGTTACCAGGATCAAACTCAGGGCCTTGCACTTGCGAGGCAGGTGCTGGAACCACTGAGCTAAATCTCCAGCCCTACCTGGCTTAATTTTGAAACAATAATACAATAATTTCTTCACATTTCCTATGACAAAATTATTTAACCTACTGTCATAAAGAAGTTGATATTTATAGTTCATCTTGACGGCATGTAATGTGTGATTCTTTACTTCCACAGATATTGAATATGGGACTTCTGGGAAGATGGCAGAGTGGTAAGCAGCAGAGAAAGAGCCTGTCTGAGATTTGGTGTCCTGACACTGGAATACAGTAAAGTGGCTCAACAAGAAGAAGGAAGGAGGGCCAGAGGATTAGCTCAATGGTTCCGGCGCCTACCTCGCAAGCGCAGGTCCTGAGTTTGATCCCCAGTAACCACATACAGTGCTGGGCATGGAGACTCACACCCACCAGCAATCAATACCACATACCGCAGTGCCGGGTGTGGTGGCTCACGCCTGTAATCCCAGCACTCAGGAGGCAGAAACAGGAGGATTGCTGAGTTCCAGGCTTGCCTGGGCACCATAGTGAGCTCAGAGCCAGCCTGAACTACAAAGCGAGACCTGTCTCAAAAAAAAAAAAAAGAAGAAGAAGAAGAAGGAAGGAACTGAGTCCTCAGGGCCCTGGGTGGATCTGAGGTAAGAACTGTAGTCTGCAGGAGGAGCAAAGAGAGATTTCAACAAAGAGGAGGGAGAGAGCAAGCAGCACTCTCTCCAAGAGCCCAGACATTCGTTCAGCAGGGGGAAAGCAGGCCATGCCTGTGAACACATAACAACTACTGGTGACCACAGAGGCCTTCGGTGAGAAACCCACTAGTGAGGTGGGGCAGTGAATGCACTGGACTACAGTAGCTGGTGAGTTATCCAGGTTCAGACCTCACCCAGGAGAGGGTGACTAGCCAGTAGCCACCTTGGAGAGAGGTCTACTGAGCTTGGAACTCCAAGCAGCTGTGGGCCAACCCCATCTAGTGGCTCCCAATATCTTGGTGCATGTGCTGAGTTCAAGTCAGCTGGAAGTCAGGGAGCAGAGTTCAAGCCATCCATAGACACATAAGACTGTTCAAGGCTGAAGGAATCAGGTTTCATTCCCATGGCCTGAACTTCAGAGGAACTAACGGGGCAGGATGGCTGGCATCAACTACCTCAGCATGAAGCTGCACCTGTCTTGCTGAGATTAACCAATTTGGCTCTGGACTCTGTTTGCTTACATGGCCTTCCAGTGACAGCAGAGACACATCTTGAACTGGACTTTGTTTGTTGTTCTTTTTCCTTTTTTTGTTTTCCCTTTTTTCTTCCTTTCTATCCTCCTTCCTGTTTCTTATTTTGTTTTTTCTCTTATTTAACTTAGGTTTCTAGTTTTTGTTGTTGTTCTGTTTTGTTGTTTTTGTTTTTTCCTTTTCTATTCCCACCTGTCTTCTCTACCATCTTCCTCAAGTTTGTCCTCCAACCTTGCCTCTGATGTCTTCCTCTTCTTTTATTTAAGTTGTTTACCCCCTAGCCCCTTTTCAATGTTTTCTACTCAGAGTAAAATTGTCATATTAAGGGCCTATTTATTGTATATCATTTTTGAATTCATTCTAAATGTACTTATATAACTACAAATCTAGTTTATTTGGTTAAAGGTAGTAAATTAATAGTTAGAAGTTTGTCATTTTCTAGGTCATATTTTGTTATTTTTATTGTTGACTGTTCTACTTTAGCCAAGATAGCATAATTATGCTAATCAGTTATACCTCCTATTATGCCGATACTGAGAGGGAACCTTGCTAAGGGTCTTTAAAAAAAAAAACTATAGGGCCGGGTATTTAGCCCAGTGAGTCTCGCATCTGCCTGGCAAGCGCAAGATCCTGAGTTCGATCCCTGGTAACCACATACCATAATACTGGGCATGGTGAATCATGCCCACCAGCAATCAATACCACACACCACAATACATGGCGTGGTGGCTCATACCTGTAATTCCAGCACTCAGGAGGCAGAGGCAGGAGGATTACTGTGAGTTCGAGGCTTGTCTGGGCAACACAGTGAGCTCAGGGCCAGCCTGAACTACAAGGCAAGACCCCGTCTCAAAAAAAAAAAAAAAAAACTATAGACCAGTGCCAAAGAACTAGCAGCTGGGCCAACTAGACAGAAACTTCTCATCCCCAGTAACCAAAGAAATAGAATCTTGCAACAGATTCAAAACTCAAAAGCCAGCTATACCTGGAAGATGCCTCTCAGAAGTTCTCGTTTTCTACGAGTTCTGAATACTGGCAATAAAGTTACTCACCATTCCTGTATTAACCAGGAATCAAACTTAAAAAAAAAAAGAAAGTGAGAAGACACTTAAATAGATGCACCCCCCACCCAGTTTTCAGCTCACCAAAGGCAAACCCCAGGGATGATGTGAAATAATCTGCAAGCCACACACCTAGACTCCCTGAAGTAGTAACTTTAGAAGTAACATAGCAGATGACCAAGGCTCTCTAAAAAAATCCAAACTAGAAATAATTTCTCAGATGATTACAGAAATGGTGACCAGGATGAAAAACATGCTCAGTGACTTTAGAGCAGATGTGGATTAAAAAAGAAAAATAGGGGCCAGAGATTTAGTTTAGTGGTTCCGGCGCCTGCCTAGCAAGCATAAGGTCCTGAGTTCAATCCCCAGTAACCACATACAATGCTGGGCATGGTGACTCACGCCCACCAGCAATCAATACCACATACCACAGTGCTGGGCATGGTGGCTCATGCCTGTAATCCCAGCACTCAGGAGGCAGAGGCAGGAGGATTGCTGAGTTTGAGGCTTGCCTGGGCTACATAGTGAGCTCAGGGCCAGCCTAAACTACAAAGTGAGACCCTGTCTCAGAAAAAGAAAGAAAAATAGGGGAGCTCAGAAATATGATGAAAACCATTAACACCCAGTCCAGAAAAGAAATGGAAATGATGAACATCCAGCATAGGAAAGAAATGGAATCCATAAAACAGATTCAAACAGATATCCAAGAAATGAAAAACTCTAGTTAAGTATGAGCAGCAGGATAAGCCAATGTGAGAACAGAATATCAAATATAGAACACAGGGTTACTGTTAGTGATCATGAAAAGAGAGATTTAAAAATTACAAGGGACCACAAGTAATCATCCAGCAGCTGCTAGATGATGCAAAAGAGAATAACAAGATTGATCAGATTCAATGAGAAAGCAAGATAGTGAAGATGACATAAAATACTTGTTTTCAGAAATAATGGTAGAAAATATTGCAAACATCAAAAAAGAATTTGACATACAAATAAGTGAGGCATGTAGGATCCCAACTAGCCATTCTCAAAAATAACCTCAATAGTGCTGGGAGTGGTGGCTCACGCCTGTCATCCCAGCACTCGGGAGGCAGAGGCAGGAGGATTGCTGAGTTCGAGGCTTGCCTGGGCTACATAGTGAGCTCAGAGCCAGCCTGAACTACAAAGCGAGACCCTGTCTCAAAAAAAAAAAAAAAAACTTCAATCCTCCCCGAGGCATGTAATAGTCAAGATTCCAGAAATTCAATACAAGGACAGAATTTTAAAAGCTGTTAGAGAAAGAAACAAATAACCTATAAAGGAAGACCCATAAGAATCACAGCAGACTTTGTAGTACAAACTTTCAAGTTAAAGAGAACTTTCAGTGAGGTATTTCAAGCCCTAAAAGAAAACAACCTTCAACCCAGACTAAAGTACCCTATAAAACTATCTTTCAAGATTGCATCAAAAGAGACTGGCAGAATGGATGAAGAAGCAAGATCCAACAATATTCTATATACAAGGGACACATTTAAATAAAAAACAAATTCAGTACCTGAAAGTCAAAAGATGGAAGACAGTAGTACATGAGACAGGAACCTGGATAAAAGCAAGGCTAGATATTCTATTTGCTGACAAACTGGATTTCAAGTCAAGACTGATTAAGAGAGACAAATAACATCACTGCATCCTTGAAAAGGGAACAATCCAAGAAAATTGATAACAATCACAAATATCTATGCACCAAATAGCACTGTACCCAACTATATAAAATAAATATTAGTGGACATGGAAAATCATATAAGCACTAATACATTGTGATGGTGGACCTTAAAACTCCACTGTCACAGACAAGTAAACCAGACCAAAAAAATTAATAGTAAAATATTAGAACTGAATCAAATGGACCTACTAGATGTCTACAGAGTGTCCCACCTCACATCGGAATACACATTCTTCTTAACTGTACATGGGACATTCTCCAAAATAGACTACATTTAGCTTATACAACATGGTTAAGTAAACGCAAAGGAACTGAAATTGTCTCATGCATATTATCAGACCATAGTACAATGAAATTGGAAATCAAGGGTAAAAGCACAAGAACTTCATAAACACATGGAAATTAAATAACACTCTCCTGAACAACCAATAGGTCACTGATGAGATTGAAGAAGAAATCAGACAGCTTCTAAGTTAAACAACAATGAGAATACAACATACTGGAACTTATGAAACACAATGAAAGCACTCCTATGAGGCAAATTTATAGCAGTGAACACCCATATCAGGAAAACAGAGTAGGCTCACATAAATAACCCTGAACCTCAAGCTTCTAGAAAAAGAAGAGCAAGTTGAGCCCAAGGTTATACAAAGAGGACATTACAAAAACAAGAGCAGGAATTAATACAATGGAAACTAAAAACTTATAAAGAATCAATGAATCAACGAGTTGGTTTTTTGAAAGATTAAATAAAACTGACACACCCTTAGCCAACCCTATTTTAAAAAAAGGAAAAGACTCAAATCCATGCAATAAAGAACAAAAACGGTGAAACCACAACAGACCCTGCAGGCACTGAAAAGATCATCAATATCTACTTCGAGAATCTGTATTCTAATAATAGTGAAAACAGTAAAAACAATCAGATGTCTAGACACAAGAATCACCAAACTGAATCCAGGGGATTAAAAAAAAAAACAATATGGATTTGCTCAGTGGTTCCGGTGCCTGTCTCTTGCAAGCGCAAGGTCCTGAGTTCGATCCCTGGAAACCACATACAATGCTGGGCATGGTGACTCACTCCCACCAGCCATCAA
>PVIC010001384.1:33333-68656 GCA_004025085.1 Thryonomys swinderianus | reverse complement strand
CCAACAGCACATCTCATAGAATTCAAAAAAACAATCCTAAATTCAGTTGGAAATTCAGTTGGAACTGCAAGAGACCTAGAACAGCAAAGGCAATTCTGGGTAACAAGAGCAAGGCAGAACACGGACTGCATGGGCAAATACCACAAAGAATCAACAACTGAGATTTCATCGCATTAAAAAGCTTTTGCACAGAATGTCAGGTGTGGTGGCTTAAGCCTGTAACCCTGGGATTTCATAGGACCACCAGGGAAGACCCTTGTGAGGTAGTACCTTTTGAGTAAGGACTTGACTAGACTATTTCAACCAGTACAAAGCCCTACAGGGATAACATTGGTATTTGCAGGACAGCACAGAGGCTACATGGCTGGAAAGAAGGAAGCAGAGAAAAAACAGCTGAAGATAAGTTCAAGATGGGTATGAGAAGGGGAGACTCCAATCAGCATAGACCTTGGGATGTGTGAGAGGCGAGTCAGCTCTCTGCTGCTCAACCAAAACCCTGAATACAGCAACCTAGAGGAGCAAAGATGTATTGGTTCATGGTCTCAGAGGTTTCAGGCCACCTGTGTGAGCAGAAAAATGCTGAAGGGTGTGGTGGAGGAGGGCTGGAGACTGAGGGAAAGGCTGGGAATACAGTCCCCAGGGCGCCCCAGGGCCTCACTCCTTTCAGCAAGGCACAGCTTGCTCGTTCTCAGTGAGTTCCAGTAATGCCAGCAGGTTATGATTTCATCAAGGGATTAACCCACCAATGAAGTTAGAGTCCTTATGACCCAATCACCCATTGAAAACCCCACTCTGGCACGCAGGAGATTTGGGGGGACATTTTACACCTGAACTGGTATAACACAGGAATTTAGATTTCCTAAGGAATGAGACTGGAAGCCCCAAGCGCAAAGGTAACACGGGCAGGTTTTTGAAAGGACGGCTGTGATGACACGTGACCATGAGAAGGGAACACAAGTGATGGCAGGAGAACCACTTAGATTACAGCGGGGCCCCGGTGAAGGGGCGGTGAAGGGAGCGAGAGTTGTAGTGACAAGTAGCCAGATGCCAGCTAGATACACTGAGCGGGGGCAGGGGGAACAAGAGGTGGGAGGGTTAGGAAGAGGAAGGCTCATTAACTATGGTGCACGACAAAAGGGGAATTACAGGAATGTGGTTTTAAACATGTCAAACTTGAGATGCCTTATAGAGGTCTAGGCAGAGACACCAAATACTTGATCCAGGCTGGATTGGAAGTTGGAAATATACATCTGGAAGCCATCACTATGCAGAATTTTTTTTTTTTTTGAGACAGGGTCTCGCTCTGTAGTTCAGGCTGGCCCTGAGCTCATTATGGAGCCCAGACAAGCCTGGCACTCAGCAATCCTCCTGCCTCTGCCTCCCTAGTGCTGGGATGACAGATGTGAGCCACCACGCCCAGCATTGTGGTTACTGGGATCGAACTCAGGACTTTGTGCTTGCGAGTCAGGTGCTGGAACCACTGAGCTAAATCTCCATCCCTATGCAGAATATTTTTAAGGCATACAGAATAGAAGCAAAGTAGAAGGCAGAGGTCATGGAGAAAATGTTTAACTCAGAAGACAAAAACTAAGGGACTACTGGTCTATTACTGAATATTATCTGCTACCATTAGCCACAGGTAAAACTAATACATAAGCACAAACTTGCCTGGTTATTTGAAATCACGCTCCTCAGACACCATAACTATCATACTCTAACCCTCCTGAATTACAATCTAAACCACTATTTTATCACTTCCTCAGAGCAATGCCTAATGTATAAAAATACCACAGAGCTGCTTTTCTGATACAAAGTTAAATTTGAAAAAAAGATAATTAGACTGATACACAAAATGTGTTTTATTTTTAATCCTAAAAATCACATACAATTTGGTTTATAATAGTAGATACAGGTATCTGTCTAGTAAAGAAACAAAGCTATAGTGATACTAATTAACATTAACTGTAGAAAATTTCAAAAATGACAGACACCTTTCTAATGATTATATCATATTTTATGAAAAAAATTAATGAAAAGCACTGGGGTTTTTTTATTTGTTTTTGAGACAGCGTCTCACTTTGTATTTCAGGCTGGCCCTGAGCTCACTGTGTAGCCCAGGCAAGCCTCAAACTCAGAAATCCTCCTGCCTCTGCCTCCCTAGTACTGGGATTACAGGTGTGAGTCACCACACCCAGTACTGTGGTATGTGGTACTGGGGATCAAACTCAGGACCTTGCGCTTATGAGGCAGGTGCCAGAACTACTGAGCTAAACCTCCAGCCCTAAAAGCACTGTTTGTAAAGCAAACCTTATTTTCCTACTAATTTTTCATTAATTGTATTTATGCTACTTGTCAACAAAATCCCTCAAAATATGATTTAAAAAACATTTAACCTTTTTCACTTTCATAACAATCCATAGCAGAGCCTACTAGGTGAGACAGAGCAAAGTGAGGAACTATGCGGAAGTGGAAAGGAAGTGATGGCCACAGCGTGGCAGAACAGGACCCAGCCAGAGGACAGGGCCCACAGGGAGGAAAATACTGGGCTGCAGGGGTGCGGCTCAGGGCAAGGACGTGCACTTAGCAAGAGCAAGGCCCTAGATTCAGCCCTCAGCACAGGTAGGAGGAAGGGAGGGAGGGTGGGAGGGCGGGAGAGACAGGGGAGCCCAGTAAAAGGGCAACCTAGCTCAAGGCATCAGAATACACACTGGGCAAGGACAGCACAACCTGAGGAAAGAGCAGATGTCAGAATAACTAAGACTACATACAGGAAGAGTCATCAAATACTTAAAAATACTAACAATACTGAAAGTTGGATATTTGAAAGAGAAGAAATAAATAAAGATAGGAAAGAAATAACTAAACTGACCCTTATGCTTGGAGACAGTATAATTCATGGTTTTCAACCTACACAGATGGACACAGATATAAAGGATAACTGTGGGTGTGTGTGCACATGTACATGTCTGTAACGATTGCACACATGCCTAGTGCTGTTTGGAAGCAATGACACCTCACAACCATGCATGGCACAATGCCCAGATCTTACCCTACACACGACTTTTCTGTTAACAGGAGCCAGGTCAATACATAGAAATAATTTGTTTCAAGTGCAGCTAAAGTACACTGTGATCCTGGCATATTTGATTTTTATTTGAAAGCAGGAAAATTCTAACATAGTGAGGAAGATATGTCAGGAAGACTAAAAACCCAGCTTAAATGGACTCTTGCTGTTCAAACCAAGAGTAATTATTAGAGCATGAAATAAATGATAGTCAGATTGTAATCCACTGAATAAGAAATTGAATCTTTAATGATATAAAAATAAACTTTAAAAGTTTTGTGAGAAACAAAATACTTCTAAGGTTTCAAAGCACCTCCCTACCAAATACTCTAATTACAAAGAGGCGAAGGGTAACTTTACAGAGAAGAAACATGTCAGATAGCACCTTCATTATCAAAGTGAACATCAATATGAAAAGAACTAATAACATGAATTCTATGATATAATTCAATAAGAACACAGCATTACTTCCATAATGGTCTTGCCAGAGATACATAAACTGAATCTTATCAAAAGGAACATCATCCAAATAGAATTTAAGGAATATTCTATAAAATAACTGTTCTATAATGTTCAAGGGCGTCAATGTCATAAAAATGGAGCAAACCCTGGGGAACTCTTCCAAACTATGAGAGATGAAAGGGCCATGAGACCCAAATGCAACACTGGATTCTAAACTGGGTCCTTCTGCTATAAAATACTTTATTGGGACAACCAGGGAAAAATGAGTGGGTCCTGGACATTGTAGTTATGTGCCCATGTTAACTTCCTGATTTTGATGGTTTGTTATAGTTTTACAGGGGAATGTTCCTGATTGCAAGGAAGATAAACACTACAGTAACAGGGTAATGGAGCATCAGGTTGGCAAATGATTCTCCAATTACTTGGGAAAAGTAGTTCTGTGTATTGTATAGTTTCAAAAGAAAAAAATTAAGTGACTTTAAATACATTGTGGAATGAAGTGATGTAAAATCTGTGGAAAATACAGCATTAATAAAAAATAAAACATAGCTTAAGTTCAAAAGAAAGGCAGGAGCATTCCCAAATGCCTGAAACAAGAAAGGAAACCAAAAGCAAGTGTTGAAAGCACACAAGCTGAAGCTCTGGTGATCCGAGAACCCCACACTGCACAGAGGGACCTGAGGACAAAGAAGGACCCAGCAGAGCTGCTGGCCCCCAGAAAGAAGGATTGGGGAGATGGAGGCACTAGCACAAAGATGTGTGGTCCTGCCTGAGTCTCGGGCTCAGGAACAAAGTTCTCTCCTAAGAAACTGAAACTCTCAGTGTGCAGCACAGAGGTAAAGAAGAGCTAAGACAGAAGGTGCATACACCTTCTGATAATAAATTAATGGACCAGCTGGGGACCATCCAGAAAAACTGTCAAGGCTCACTACAGAAGCAAACCTAGGGGAGCTCTACATAAAGTATTCACAACACAAACTCACCAGGAAATTCATCTTCCACTCCAGAGGAGCACACAATTTAAAGTTTATGAGCCACATTAAAAAGAAAGATCTACAGTGAGGAAGAATTAGCGAGCAGACACTGCAAGAAGGAAGATTTGTTAACCACTCCCAAATAATCAGAGATCATTGAATTTTGAAAATATTATAAAACTATTTTAAATGCTTAAAGATAAAAGATATATAATGAAAAGTATAAGATAGTGTAAAAAAGCAGATATGGGAACATACCAAATAAAACTTTCATAAAAGAAAAATTAAATCATGAAAAAATAGCTTACTGGATTTTTTTTTTTCTTTTTCAATACCTGGGATCGAACTTGATCCCCTGTGCTTCCAAAGCAGGTGCAGTACCACTTAAGCTAAATCCCAGCCTCACTGGATAAATTATATGACAAAACATAGCTGAAGAATTAGTGAACTAGAAGATATGTCTAAGGAAATTACATAAAATATCCCAAGTTCAGGGTCAGAGGGTTAGCTCAGTGGTTCCGGCGCCTGCCTTGCAAGCACAAGGTCCTGAGTTCGATCCCTGGTAACCACATACAATGCTGGGCATGGTGACTCACTCCCACCAGCCATCAGTACCACATACCACAGTGCCGGGCGTGGTGGCTCACGCCTGTCATCCCAGCACTCGGGAGGCAGAGGCAGGAGGATTGCTGAGTTCCAGGCTTGCCTGGGCTACATAGTAAGCTCAGGGCCAGCCTGAACTACAAAGCAAGACCCTGTCTCAAAAACAAACAAACAAAAAAACAAAAAACCAGTGAAAGTAATCTTAATGATATATATTGATTTACACCAATATGTCAAAATATCTTTCACATTGGGCCGGAGATTTAGCTCAGTGGTTCCAGCGCCTGCCTCCCAAGTGCAAGGCCCTGAGTTCGATCCAGTAACCACATACAATGCTGGGCGTGGTGACTCACGCCCACCAGCCATTAATACCACATACCACAGTGCCAGGCATGGTGGCTCACGCCTGTCATCCCAGCACTTGGGAGGCAGAGACAGGAGGATTGCTGAGTTCGAGGCTTGCCTGGGCTACATAGTGAGCTCAGGACCAGCCTGAAGTACAAAGCGAGACCCTGTCTCAAAAAAAATTTTTTTAAATTCCAAGTTCACACAGATAAAAAAGTCAAGGCCAGGTATAATGCATGCCTCTCATCCCACCTTTCTAGGAAGCTGAGGCAGAAAGGTCATAAGTTTGAGCCCAGCCTGGGCAACTTAGCAAGACCTCATCTCAACATTTAAAAGCAGAAATCGTTTAAAAGGCTGGAAATGTAGAACAGTGCAAAAGGCTGTGGGCTTAATCCCCAGTACTGAAAGAAAAAAAAAGGAAAAAGGAAGGGAGGGAGAGTGAGAGAGAGGGAGAGAAGGAAAGTATAGAGACTCCTCAAGGATCAGAGCCTGTATGGGCCTCTTTCACTTGACAGGGAACACCACTCCTCTACAGGGGTCACCGTACACAGTGTACCACACATACTCTGCTGCTGGGTTGGAACAGGCATGTATTTGCATATATGGATATATAAGAATATGAAAACATACTTGTAATCTCTAGACAACCACTATAAGAATTATAAAGTAGATGCCTTTTAAAACCATAAAATCCCAAGTCTTATTTATATCCTAAAAAATGATTTTTTTCCTGGCTTCTAGATTCACTAATGTTTCCCTGCTTTCTTGTCTTCATGTTTATACACACTTTCTGTATTTCCTGAACTACATGAAAGTAACTCACAGGATATGTAGCTCCTCAAAACTCTGTCATAAGTTTTTCTAAGATTAAAGACTGTCTCACCACAGTACCCACGACACCCCTAGGAAGACTGACAATGACTCATTGTCATCTATTGTACAGTCCCATTCAAATTTCCCCAATTGTCTTCCCAATTTTTATGGTCTTGATTTTCCCTGATCCAGTATTCAAAGGCTCATATGTGACACATGACTGTTCTCTTTATTCTCTTTTATCAAAAATAAATCTTCTAGTACTGCAAGACAGCTATCTTAAAGGACAGCGCACACTATGAATCTGTCTCGCCATTTCTTCAGGATCATGTCAGGTGAGCATTTTTGGTCAGAAGATTGCACAGGTAGCGTTATGTGCCCTCACTAGGTAAGAATAGTGGGTCCTGAAAGGCTGCAGTCGTGATCAACAGCACTACACTTATCTGATTAAGGGCACAATCTCCAACATCTTCCCATTGTAAATACATATTTCTCTCTATAATTAATGTTATCTAAGAATAATACTTTGAAATCATAAGAATATGTTCTTCCCTGACAATCTTTACTTCACTTTTACTTAATCTTAGGTTTTCACAGTCTCCACAAGGGCAGAGGAGTCACCCACTGCTGGGTCCTGTGCTGGAGAAGGTAGGTGCTGGCATACAAGAGACCTTAATAACATACACAGACTGAGCTGTTAGTAGTAGACAATTTCTGTGTCTTCTGCGAGATTGAACAACTTAAGGACAAAGGAGGTGTTTTCTTGGTCTCTGTATTTGCAGAAAATAAACACAATACTTAACACACAGTAAAGACTTAATACTGATCCAACTTTTTGTCATTTTATTTCCTTTGTTGATTTATTTATTGATTGATTTAGAGATAGGCTGGCCCGGAACTCACTGTGTAGTTCCTGAGCTCACTGGCCTCCACCTGTGGGATCCTGCCTCCACCACATGAGTGTTGGGACCGCAGGCTTGCACCACCACATCCAGCCCTCTACTCTTCTGTTTTATTTTAATTTAATTTTTAAAGATCATGGATAAATAAATTATGCTATAAAGCCTTATTTATTTTTTTCATCTATAAAGTGTTAAAACCTATATATTACTATTAAAATGATAACAGTTCCTTAAATATTTTTAAATAAAAGATAAAACAAAAATCCTAATTTGACACCTAAGGCTCACAGGAATATCTATTAAATTATGTAATGTATCACAACATGAATCTTTGTCAGCTTTGCTAGTTTACATGTTTAACAGTTTACTGATATTATGCTAAAATTGCAAATTGCTTTTTTCAAGAAAATTATGTTTTGTTTTGGTACTGGAGATCAGACTTTGTACCTTGCACTTGCGAGGCAGGTGCTGGAACCACTGAGCTAAATGCCCAGCTCAAACAAATTACTTTTTAAGTAATACTAAATTACATTACCTGCAACTCTTTTAATGTTTCCTTCAATCCTTCTATTTCTTTTTCTTTTATTTCTGTAGCAAGCTGATATCTTCCCTTTAAATAAAAACTATATTTTAATACTTTCTAAATTATAGAAGAAAATTTAAGAGCTCAAGAACCAAAGTCTCTACTTCAAGTCTAATACTTCATAGCCATTAAACTTGTACCTACATTTCTAATAGCTTCAAAATGTCAAAAGTTACAATAAGGTCCTTATATAATTACCATCGTCATGAAATGAAACATTATGACAAAGCACTTTATCAGTAAAGCATTCCTAGCAGAACTTACAGACATTACATAATTACTTAATTCTTAACAGCTAGAATAAATATACACTCAGTGCCCAGAACCTGCAAGAAATTGCTTCCAGGACTTTCATAAATATCAAAATCTGAATATGCTTAAGTTTGATTATATAAATGGTGTAGTATTTGCATATTATCTACACATATCTTCCCACTTATGTCAAATCATCTCTAGATTACTTATAATATCTATCATACTAGAGACAGCGTAATACTATATAAATAGTTGTCATGCTACACTGTTCACATTAACAGGAAGAAAATTTGTGCATGTCCAGTACACACAAACCTTTCTCCTTTAGTAATTTCAGTGAGCAGTTGGTTGAACCATGATATGAAACCCATAAAGAGGTCCAACTATGCTTCAATTAATAAGGTATGAGAGCATTTGTATAATAAATATAAGGATAGAGTACAACTTTTTAATCTTTGCTAAAAATAATAAGCTATGGATTATTGTTATAAATTATACATGTAATATATATTATATATAAGTATATACTTATATGTATTAGGTAGAGAAAATATATACATATAATATTAGGTAGAGAAATATTATATATATATAAATATATATAAAATATTATATATTAGGTAGAGAAAACATTTAGTTTCAGATAAATTTCTAGGTTTGTTGAGAGCCATGTCCTTTCCCAATTCGTAAGCTAGATGCAAGTCATTTTGTTACTTTTTTTTTTTGAGACAGGGTCTTGCTTTGTAGTCCAGGCTGGCCCTGAGCTCACTATGTAGCCCAGGCAAGCCTCCCACTCAGCAATCCTCCTGCCTCTGCCTCCCGAGTGCTGGGATGACAGGCATGAGCCACCACGCCCAGCCATTTCATTGCTTTTAAAAAAGGTAATTACAGGGCCGGAGGGTTAGCTCAGTGGTTCCGGCGCCTGCCTTGCAAGAGCAAGGTCCTGAGTTCGATCCCCGGTAACCACATACAATGCTGGGCGTGGAGACATGCCCACCAACAATCAATGCCGCATACCACAATGCCAGACGTGGTGGCTCACGCCTGTCATCCCAGCACTCGGGAGGCAGAGACAGGAGGATTGCTGAGTTCGCGGCGACTTGCCTGGGCACCATAGTGAGCTCAGGGCCAGCCTGAACTACAAAGCGAGACCCTGTCTCAAAAAGCAAAAAAAAAAAAAAAAAAAAAAGGTAATTACAGTGGAAAAGAATTAAAATATGTTTGATTAAAAACATAACAGTAGAATAGAAAGAACATTCATTTGAGAGCTAAAAAAAAAGTTCTCGATTCTAGTCCCAACTTTGTCACAGCAAGTCATTTAATCTTGTGAAGCATTGGTATAGTTTTCTCAACTGTAAAGTGACAGAGGTCAAATAATAGAATTATCTTTTCTGTTTCTGAGATTTTAAGCAGTCAACATATTCAGTAGTTTGTTATTGATGCTCTTTACTATTACAGTGCACAAATAATTGAGTTTATTTAGGTATGCTTTAAATTAATTTAAAAAGAAATAAATACCTTTTCTTCTTCCAAGGCACACATCTTCATTTGCAACTGATAATTTTAAAAATTAAAATAGAGGTAGAATAAACTGTTAGTGATTTGTGCTGATCAATAAGACAAAAAAAAGTTAACATTTCCATATTGTTTGAATTTAATGTAATGTGGGTATGTTACCTCTACATTCAGAAGATAAAACAATGAGGGCATAAGAGAGAGAAACAGCTAATCAACAATGTAAATGAACAAATTAATTACCTTTAGAGACACCAGTAATCTTTTCCATAATTTAGTTTTTCTCTTCCATAAATTGTCTTAAATTCCTGAATATTTTATCATACTACCACAAATAAGTATACCCCTTGTGTATTGTACACTGAAGGTAGAAATTTATGAAATTAGCAGCATTTATATTTATACAATATTTATGTACTGAAAAAATTTAAATGCATGTGACAGTAAAATGAATAATCTTTTTGAAATAATTACACTTTACAACAGGAAAACTAAAGTACATATACTAAAGGAAAATCATAAAATAATCAGCGCTAGGATATTAACAAAATTGGCAGAAAATGAAAATTTTCTTTGAAATGTCCTTCTATCCTTTTCAGCCCTATCAGTTACTCTCTCATCGCTGAGCCACAATACCTAACGCCCACAGGAGAGCTTTAATTTGGCTCCTGGTTTCAGAAGTTTCAATCCAGACCTGGCTGGTATCCAGGTGAGAACACCCTGATAGAAGTTATAGAAGAGCAAAGTTGCTCAGTGTGGGGTGGCTGGGAAGCAGAGCAGAAGAAAATGCCAAAGAGGAAGGGGCCAGGGAGCACATACAGTACCCAAGGCCACACTTCCAAGACCGAGCCAGACTCACCTGGTGTTGTACATTTTGTAATCCAAGAAAGTCGGCATGTCAGGGTTAATAGTCACATTCCATGCCTTGTCAACTTCATACCTAAACACGTCTCCTTAAACCATATTAATTTCCAAATACACACCATAGTAAATTAGTAATTCTTCCTAACATAACTATCCTGCCTACAAGTGGAACCCCAAAGTCTCAACAGTTTCAGCATTCTTCCAAAAGTATAAGTGCAGGTCTCTTCTAAGACTTAAGACAAACTCTTAGCTGAGAATCTCCATAAAAATCAAAGTTACATAACCCCCAGGTTCAGGGGACCACCATACTGGTTGCCCAAAGCAGGCTGTAAGCAGGCCGTGAAGAGTTAAAGCCACGATTGGCTTGTTTTGAGAAATTAGTCCAGTGGAAGCCTACATGCTGCTGGGTCAGAGTATCTCATGCCCAAATTCCATTCCACAATTAAAGCCTTGTAGCAAGGACAATTTTCTAATTACAAGTACATATTTTGCCTATTCTGTTCCTAATTTAAGAATGCTTTGTCTTGTCTTTTATGAGCCTTGTTTACATTAATTTCCATAGAAACCATATGATTGCACATCCTCACATATAGCTAGCCTTCACTTTGATTACCAATAAAAATCACTGGTTTGGACTGGCCAGCACTTTCATTGGTTGCACTGGTATTGGGTTGTCTTGACACTCCATTTTCTGTTTTCTTAGTTCTGTCTTTTAGGGGATTTTTTTCCTCAGCCCTGTGTCATACACTAAACAAAAACTGGAGCCTACTATACAAGTTTCCCATAATGTTTCAGGAGTTCCCAGTACCCAGGTACAATGACACAAGGTAAAATGTTCCCATCCAAGAGGGAGGAAGAGTGGGACAGAAAAATGTCACACCAAAGCAAGACTGAAATCGAACAGGGAACACATCAGGTCTTACAGGACCCAGAGCACATGGCGATGAGATGCAAGTTCTAGGGGGCTGGGGCAACCCTACCTCTACAGCCTCGCTGGTCGCGGCCCACATGGCCCTTCTCTTGGGCTGGCTCCACTCGTGGCCTCCATCTTTCCTTGGTACATGTTCCACATTCCTGGCATCTCTTATTTCTGGGGTCTCCACTGCACCTTTGGCTCCACTTTCACAGCTTTACACATCACCTTATCCGGGGCTCACTGCCTGGCTTCCCAGGCTTTCCTTTGACATCAGGTTGGAAGTTTCCGTGACTCCACAGCTCTTGCATTCCTCATACTGCTAAAACATGGACAGCAACCAAGATCTGCTGCCAC
This sequence comes from Thryonomys swinderianus, assembly GCA_004025085.1. NCBI lineage: Eukaryota > Metazoa > Chordata > Mammalia > Rodentia > Thryonomyidae > Thryonomys > Thryonomys swinderianus. The sequence goes on along the minus strand of PVIC010001384.1, from coordinate 57,006 downwards.
CTGGAGGACGAGCCCAGACCCCTTGGATCATGGCCAGTTTACCAATATTCCAGCCTCCCGAGCTCCGAAAAGAACCACTCATCCAGCGCTATTTACAGCATTCTCTGGCACCTCTAGCCTGCATCTCTACATCTTTCCAAACTCCTCAAAAAAACTACTTCTAAAAGATTATAAGTCAAATGATTAGGTACAGTCACAACAATGCCCCAATTACTCTGATACCAATTTTCCATGTAGTCAGCTTTCCTGTTTCTAGACACAATACCCAACACCTACAACTTTTAAAAGGACAGGTTAATTTGGCTCTTCTTTGGAGGGACTCCGTCTATGGCGAGTTGGTGCCCACATAAGAACATTGTGGTGGGAGGCGTGGTGAAGCAGAGCTCCGTAGTTTGCGGCTGCTGGGAAGCAGAGCAGTGCAGTGCCAGGGAAGGAGGAGCCAGGGACCAGACTGCATTGGGACGCAAAGTAACACCTCTATGACACACTTGCACACTAATATAATGTCTGATCTTCAGGACATTTCTTAATCCAATGAAGGTGACCTATCAGTGTCATCCTTACATTCTGAAATGCTTTATTTAAAACAAACACAGAGCTAAGGCTGTAGTCCAGGAGTGAGTGCTTGCCCAGAATGTTGCAAGACCCTGGGTTTGACCCTCAGTTAAGTAGAGGGTCAACCTGAATAAGTAACAGCTAGAAGATCAGTTCAGCACAGTTTTGGGAGTGTCTAGATGACTGACTTACTGAAGACAAAAGATAGTCTAGATGTGGGTGATGCCAACCAGTAGACTTGCAGCTTAGATGGAATAAAAAGGGAAAGAAGGAGGAAGTCTAGCTACAGTTTCTATGGAGGAGCTCCACCCAGTCTCTGCCATCACCTTTGGACGTCTATATCCACCTTCTGGAATGGACTCCAACTTTCCAGCAGAGACCCTTCAGCTTCCTGCTATGGATTGGACCCTCCATATCTCAGAACATAGACAAACTTTAGCATTCTCCCACACCTGATTCTGCCTATGCCCACTGTAAGTCTACCCTATAAATCCTTTTATATTGTGCATATAAAACTGTATATATAGTATCACATAACACTATATTATATATAATACTATTGTATTATGTAATATATAATACTATTGTGTTGTAAAGTATATAATACTATTGTATTATATAATATAATACAATAGTATTATGTAATATATACTTTTATATTTAATAATTTATCTATATAAATATAGCTATATAATCTACTCCTCAAGTGAACCCTAATTGATACTCCCAGCTCTGCAAAAACAAAGAAAAAGTCCCAAGTGCGTTTTCTCCTCACACTTTCAAGTATCTGTACATCATAGCCCAGATCCTTTATGATATGCTCTAGATAGGCACTGATTTCTTCCTCCTAGACAATATGCTACATTTTGGCTTCTGGCTCCTTACCGTTTCACTAAAACTCTTGCAACTTTGGTTTGTCCTACTTCAGATAGAAGGAAGAAAGTCTCATTTGTTAAGGCAAATTCACACTTAGATATAAATGATCAATAACCTTAACCCAGGAGTGATATAAATTGTATAGGTGTATTTCTTTAAGTACCTTTCTTCTGCCACGTACATATTTGTATGAGGACAAAGATTTAAAAAGAGGGGAAGAAAGGAAGAAAGAAATCAGGATAATGAGATAAACATAGGGAAAGTTTCCAGAAGGTATTTTACATGCGCATATTTCTTAAACTAGTATTATCTATCTAGGGACTGAATAGAAATTCAAGGCAGTCAGGAAGAGCTACAGAGCTCAAATTAACAAGAAGTGTTGCTAGTCGTCTCTTCAAGATCTCCTTTATTTTCTCTAGGTTTTCTTAGCTATTGGTGGTTGATATTTACAGAGGACTCAGTGTGTGGTAATCACCTCTTTGCAGCCCTTACATCTTTCTACATGTATCTCAGCTCCTCATCAATGTTATGACTCTGACTTTAATAAGGAACTAGAAAAGAAAGGTAACATCCTAGGATATTTTAACAAAAGGGAGAAAACCAGAATACACACACTCACCTAACTTAGGACCAGTAAGATCCTATCTTCTCCAAGAACAAGAAAACAGTATTCCCAATTTCCTTCATGATTTTGTCAGTTATGACTCAAAACAACCTAATTCATTTCCTACTCCTTGTAATACCCTTTTGTACCTGTCTTTTGTGAATATGGAAAACAGCTTGTCAGAATATTCATGGGAGAAGGAAATACAGTTTTAAAAACCGATAGTTTGTGAAATTACCTGCTTTTTTAAAACTTCCACTGCTTCTTTGTGTTGCTTTACTAATGTTTCCTTTTGGTTCTGAAGAGTGACCTATTTTAAAAATTATGAGAAGTTAAATTTTAGCAACATTTTAAATTTCAAATCTTAGTTGGATTCACAACTGAAATAAAAGCTAAATGTACTTTTTGCACTGCATACTCTAGAAATACAACTTTAAAAAACTATTCAAAGACTTTTTTGTCATAAAATCATTATATAAATATTTTGTTTCCAATTGTTTCTTCATGATAAATATTATATTGCTGTTTAAACTTTTAGACTCTAGGGCTGGTAGAGTATTTTCCCAGTACACATGAAGCTCTGGGTTCAATCTCCAGCACAACAATTTTTTTCTCAGCCTCTAAAGCTTTCTTAAGGAAAATATCTTTTAACCAATAGCATTAAAATTAACATCTTAGTACATAAGCTGACTATACTTTAGATGCCGGACATGGTGGTTCACGCCCGTAATCCCAGCACTTGGGAGGCAGAGACAGGAGGACTGCTGAGTTCACGGCAGCTTGCCTGGGCACCATAGTGAGCTCAGGGCCAGCCTGAACTACAAAGCGAGACCCTGTCTCAAAAGCAAAAAAAAAAAAAAAAAAAATGTGGTATTTACACATGATTGAGTACTACTCTGCCATTAAGGACAGACTTGTTAGTCATAAGAAAATAGATGCATCTTGAGACCATAATGTTAAGTGAAATAAGTCAGATGCACAAGCTTAAATATTACACAGTTTCTCTTATATGAGAAACCCAGAATAAAAATCAACAGCAAAATAAAAGAAAGATAACAGAAAGTAAGAAGATAAATTGTTCTTAGTGGGGAAAGAGATCAAGAAATGGGAAGGGGAAGAGGGGAAAGGAAAAGAGATGAAGAAAAGGAATTGGGATTTGTTATGTACATGCACCAACCTCCCACAGAGAATGCAAGTATTATGTACTACATATATTACTAGGGAACTAAAATGAAAGTTTTAAAAGTCTATCCATTAGCCTTCTGTTGTATTGATAAGTTTAGTGTTCTTATATGGCCATTACTTAATCTCCTTCTAGTCTTCTACAGAGTTATATCAAAGTTGTGCCTAAAAGCAATGGGAGGTATTTGCAGTTATGACTATGTAATTATTATTCCATACTGAGCCATGTAATATACCATGAACACTTTTTTCTCATTCTTTGTTTTTCAAAAGTTCATAATTACTTGAAAATATTTTAAGTCCCGTAACTAACTTTAAAAAATAATGTTGCTTGGGCTGGAGGATTAGCTCAGTGGTTCTGACGCCTGCCTCGCAAGCGCAAGGTCCTGAGTTCGATCCCCGGTAACTACAAACAATGCTGGGCGTGGAGACTCACACCCACCAGCAATCAGTACCACATACCACAGTGCAGGGCACGGTGGCTCACACCTGTAATACCAGCACTTGGGAGGCAGAGACAGGAGGATTGCTGAGTTCAAAGCTTGCGTAGGCTACATAGTGAGCTCAGAGCCAGCCCGAACTACAAAGTGAGACCCTGTTTCAAAAATAATAATAATAATAATTATGTTGCTTGTTACCAGATCTGCATCAACTGGCTCATACTCTGTGATGAAAACAGAAGAATGAGAAAGACAAAATGAGAAAATTCTTAAAATAGTTCAGAAAAATCTCCAACTGCATAGGAAACAGATTTAGAAACGCTGTAGGTGTTGGGCAGAATCTCTCAGACGCCATCCTCAAAGTTCTTTCTGTGAAAGTAGGACTGTGGTCCTGCCACCAAAACAGCAGGGGTGAGGGCGTCCACTGGAGACTTCGGGGATGAGTTCTGGAGGGACAGATTCTCAGAAATTGACCTCCAGTCCTCTCTTTTTCGTGAACAGCTTTAGATCCAAATCAGGGAATTTAACATAGAGCACTGGGATGGAAATTAACTCTATAACTAAGCCCCAGATTCAGATGTTCCCTTTCTCCTCTGTTGAGGGCATTTCTTTACTTCAGACATGCAACATGCTTTATAGTCTTATCACCAATAAACAACCTTCATTTCTTCTACATAACCTAAAAGTCAGTGGTGAAGTCTTCTGTAAATGACCCGCATAGAAAACAAAACACCCCAAACCATGTTGGAAATAATTCAGATCTTCAGATCTTTTGACAACGCGCTGATCTCACCTATAAAAGCAACTAAACATGCTCAGTGCAGTTATCAGGCAGGAAGAAGGAGTCTCTTGGCAAAGCCACCTGTCGATGCGGTGAAGCAGCTAGGACACTGGAGAAATGACAGCGCTGCCCTAGCTGCAGAGAGAGGGAAACGCGAAGGGGCACATGGGTGGCTGCCCTGGGAGGAGCTCAGGCACCAAATTCTCATGCTACCCTCAAACACACAGAGAAACATTTTCTAACTTCTCGAAACCCCTCCTCAGGGTCAGTCAGCCACTCAGGGTGCACGGGTGCACCTCGCTCCAGCTTGTGAGCGTCGCCTTCAGGACCCCAAGACAGAAAGGTTACTTTCTCGGATGTTACTTTTTTGATACCACATCCAGTAACTACAAATACTTTGTTAATTGTATCACTTTCTGCAGCACCAGCAATTGAATCTAATGCTTTCATTCTTAGGTATATCCTAGTCCTCTTTTTTTTTTTTAATTTTTGAGATAGCGTCTTTTGCTAAGTCACCAAGTTGCCCAGGCTGGGCTCAGACTTGTGATTCTCCTGCCTCAGCTCCCCAGACTGCTGAGACTCACCTTTATACATGTTATTCGTCTTATGTATGAGTGTATACATACATAGAATTCACTTTTTATACAGTATACGTAAGGATCTGAATGTAAAATAGGTTAAATGTTTTATGCCTTAGTTAAAAAAAGATCATATATATTAACATAGTGAAAGAGATTGAAGAGTCTGACAAACTTTCTTCCTACAAATATTTTAATCAGCAACTTCCTATTACATCTCTTTGATCTCTATTTCTAATAAATGTTGTCCATACTGAACTTCTTTTACCTGATACTCTTCCTATTATCCAAAAAAGAGGAAATTCATAATAATCTAGCCTCTGAGCACTGACTTTAGCACAGAATGACTTACTAAACACTCTCTATAGAGTAAGGCTTAATTTGTCTGTTGATAGGTCATTTTTTTGAAACTGAAAAGGGGAAAATGGCAGGGAGGATATGATGTAACAGTTTCACCTGTCCCCTATGTTGTGATTCCTAAGAAGTATGTAACATCAGCCCAGATCAGAGAACTCATCCTACTTAGCAAAGCTGCCCACTGTTGAGAAAAAAGACTGAACATGAGAGCAGCTGTGGAAACCCCCATGGCTTTGCAATACTGTAGAAACAGCCATGGTGTCTGAGCTCAGTAGGAATCGCACTCTCCAACGGTCAGGGAGTCTCCATGCCCTTGTGCTCCTTGGGTGGAGCTATCCTGGATTCGCACTGAACAGGGCATCACAAGGCCAGAGGAAACGTCCCACACAATCTTCACATTACATGGTCTGGAAACTCACATACTCCAAAGGCAAAAGTTGGAGAGATTGGAAAATACTACTTTGAAAAGACCAGTACTGGCTCCAGAGTCTGAAAACAAAACAAAATAAAACTATGACGGTAATTTCTTTCAGGACAGACACTTGGCACCAGAGTACCTCAGTCGACTTCATAAAAATTTTACATGCAATTACCCATAGAGCCAAGGACAATTGAAGACTGTCCAATTAGCACCCATGGGAAGTTTTTCTAAGATTGCTGACGATGTCCTGATGCCATCTCACCCTATGAAACAGTCATCCTTATAAATACAGACCTCAACATCCCTACATATGGATTTCCTACAAATGACTCCTTTAGTGGGTTTTGAACTTGAACTTGTTCTTGTCATTGCATTCCTGAAAAATGAACTGAAACTTCTTACAATTTCAAGATTAAAAACACACACACACATTATTCAATGTTATATTCCCTAACTGAGGACCTCCAGGGACAGAGCACTCATGTTATAGGGTTGCTATCAGAGAACTTTGCAAGGCTTGTCATGTACTGAGTTCACTGGCCCCATTGTCCCGTAGATGAGCTAATAGTATATTACACCGTCACACCTGGAATTCCATGACTCCTGTCTCCTAAGACTGTAGTGGCCACTGTTGCCCTCACTCACTGGTTTTCACCAGTCACACTGGGCAGAGGTTGCCCTTTCTCCTCTGTTGAGGGCATTTCTTTACTTCAGACACGCAACATGATTCACAGTCTTATCACCAATAAACGACCTTCATTTCGTCTACATAACCTAAAACTCAGAGGTAAAGTCTTCTGTAAATGACCCCCGTAGAATACAAAACACCCAAAACCATGTTGGAAGTAACTCTACCAAGGACTTTATTAGCACAGAAGCTAACTGCAGGACACAGATCCTCGGAGTCATGGCTCCTAGAGGAACAGGCATGAGGTTTTACCCTCAACCCCTCCTATGCCATCCTCTCAAGAGACTGAAAACTAAGGACTCTGTCTTCAGAAAGAAACAGCTTCCAACTCAGCTCTACGTCAGAGGCTGACAAACTATGACCTACCAGCCACATCTGACCTGCTACTTGTTTCAGTTTGGCCTGTACGCTAAGATAGTTTTTATACTTTCAAATGGATAAAAAGAAAATTAGCTAAAGAAGACTAGTATTTCAAGTCACCTGAAAATTGTCTGAAATTTATATTTCAGTATAATTTATTTAAGTAAAATTTTATTGAAACATAGACACATATTCATTTAACATGTTCCTACTGGTTTGAACCAGTGTGCTACATGCATGACTCTCCCATCAGGTGGTACAAATGCACCTAGTCATTTTTATCAGTCTTTTTTCTAATAAAATTAATAAAAAGCTGCCCAAATGGACAGTCATGCATGAACCACCACTGGTTCAGACCACCCAGCAGTAAGGCACACAACTCATGCCCCACTGTGAGCGCTCAGTACTCCTCATGGCCCCTTTCACGCCAGCATGAGACGTGCAGTGGCAGAGCCCATAGACTCTTTACAGGAAAAGTTTGCTGACCCCAATAAGATAACGAGGGCCACAGATTGCAATGCTCTAATTTGCATGCTTTTCCTAAATATTTTATTGCTCTTTATTAATCCAGAACCTTAAACAAGGAAACCTATATTATTTTTTAGCTATGACAACTCCAAAGTCTTTAGTCTTAATATAGTTCTCTGCATCCTTGGCCATTCTAAGCAAGAGTTCAACACACAGAGTGTTATCTGTGAGGAAGTTTGCGATTTGGAGGCTTCATTCTCCAGTTCAGTTTAGGTAGTTTCAGCTGCTGGATCAGGAGTGATCTATGAAGTCTAATACTATCTCTCTGGACCATCTTTTTATGCTTGTATGTCAAATTGTGGCTTCGGGACCCTTAGGTACCCTTCCACAGGCTTTCTACTAGCCCTTGAGCCCACAAATGATCATCCAAGAAGACAGGGAAACTTCACATTCCTGACAACCATTCCCAGAAACAACCCTGTATGCCTCCGGCACTCTTCACAGGCAGTGTGGACCCTGAGTGGTCACATCCACATAGGAATAGAATCTTCTCCAGTGCAGGCTGCAGAAGCAAGTGTGACCCAGCACAGAACAGAGCTGTCAGCCCTAAGAGCCAACAGCTCCCATGTCAAGGACTCAGTTGCTTGTTCCAGGAAGTTTCTGTCCAGTAACTAGTCAAGTGGAATCACTGTTTCAGGCAATTGCTGCCAACAAATTACCCGAGACAGCTTTCTCAGGTAAATGCCTGGTTTATCAGGCAACAGCTTAGTCAGAAGGAGCTTCAAGACCCCAGTGATGCTACTTCACCAGTCCCAAATCTACACCATACCACTTCCTCAACCCCAATCAACAATCTGGCTTAAAAGATCTGCCTCGTCATCTGAGAGATGCAGATGAAAACAACACTGAGATTCCATCTCCCTCCACAAAGAATGGTTGCTATCTCAAAATTAACCAGCAACAAATGCTGGTGAGGCTGTGGGGAGAGAGGAACCCTTCTCCACTGTTGGTGGGAATGCAGACTGGTACAACCACTATGGAGATCAGTGTGGAGATTCCTCAGAAAACTTGGATTAGAGGTCCCATTTGACCCCACTACTCCCCTGCTAGGTATGTACACGAAAGAATTAAAAGATTCATATCACAGAGAGATATGTGCACCCATGTTCACAGCAGCTCAGTTTGTGAGAGCTAAATCTTGGAAACAACCCAAATGCCCATCAACTGAAGACTGGATAAAGATATGGTTTTTCTATAAAATGAAGAATTACTCTGCCATAAAGAATAAGTTTGAGTCATTTCTATTCAAATGTATATACCTTCAGGATATACTCATAAATGAAATAAAGAAGTCACAGATCTATAAATATCATATCTTTTCTCTGGTATGAGAAACTGAAGATGTAAATGAGCTCCAGTATAAATGGTAGATATTGTGAAATAGAAAATATTCAAAGGGAAATGGGGTGTAGGGGTAAGTAACAAGGGGAAGAAAAATATGATGGCAATAAAAAAAAGTAAAGCTAATGTATCTAGGGGTGGGGGTTGTAGGGTGAGTGGTGGAATGGGAAAAAATGAGAATTAAATTGTGTCATATGCTGGTACAAATTCTCAATATTGTGTATGATCACAACGTGTATATATAATGTTCCAATAAAGATTCAAATAAAAAAGATCTGCCTAAAGCCATTTGAGCCTAGACTCATAACTCTAATATCTACTCCTCTCTTGATGTGCCCCTTCCAAATCAGTAAGCTCCAGGGGGGGATATAGTTCTGTGGCACTATACCAGCCTGGTCCTGAGTTCAATTCCCAGTCATCCCCCCCGCCAAAAAGCACATTTTCCCAATAGTAAACTTCTGTAAAGTGTTCACACTGCCATGAGTTCTAATAAACATAGCTGCTTTTCAACATATTGTTTGGTACTATTTTGGAGAATAAAACAAGGTACTTAGAATTTCAGTGCTAACAACATATGAAGGTTTCTATATTTGTACAAATTTATAAAGTAGTATGGAATTTAGCTTATTTTTTTCCTGAAGACTGAACTTAGCTCTAATACCATTTATTGAATAGTATATCCTTCCTTGTCAATTTGAAAGCCACATTTCTCATGCACTAAGTTCTTATGTATTTGGTTTTATTTCTTTTATTTACTTCCACTGAGTAACTACTAGTGTATACAATAAAGCTATTTTAATTATTATAGTTTAATAATGCATTTAAGAATAAATTATGGCTATCTTATCCTCTTCTTTTAAAAACTTTCCCAGGGGGCTGGAGATTTAGCTCAGTGGTTCCGGCGCCTGCCTCACAAGCGCAAGGTCCTGAGCAATCACATACCACAGTGCTGGGCGTGGTGGCTCATACCTGTAATCCCAGCACTCGGGAGGCAGAGACAGGAGGATTGCTGAGTTTGAGGCTTGCCTTGGCTACATAGTGAGCCCAGGGCCAGCCTGAACTACAAAGCAAAACCCTGTCTCAGGAAAAAAAAAAAAACTTTCCCAGGGCCAGAGATTTAGCTCTGTGGTTCCGACACCTGCCTAGCAAGCACAAGGTCTGGAGTTCGATCCCCATTAACCACATACCACAATACCAGGCCCAGCAGCAATCAGTAACATACCACAGTGCCAGCCATGGTGGCTCACGCCTGTAATCCCACCACTCGGGAGCCAGAGGCAGGAGGATTGCTGAGTTCAGGGCTTGCCTGGGCTACATAGTGAGCTCAGGGCCAGCCTGAACTACAAAGGAAGACCTTGTCTCAAAACACCAAAATAAAAACAAAAACAAACAAACAAAAAACCCTTTCCCGTAACTCTTGCATGTTTATTTCCCCATAAACCTTAGATTCTGCCTAAGTACCACAAACATGCTCTGAGTACTTTATATTGGATTGTATTAAACTTAGTGACTAATGTAGGAATTCTGGCAACATTATACTGTTGGTCTTCTCTGTCCATTAGCAAGATACAGTCATGAGCGGTGGGACACACCTGAAGACCCAGCGACTCAGAAAGCTGAGGAAGGAGGATCACTTGACCCTGGGAGCTGAGTATCCTGAACAACAAAGCAACATCCCAATCTCAAGATAAGCAAACAAACAACCAAAAATAGATAGGATTTTATAGTTTGAAATCTACTTTGAGCTTTGGTTTCTACTGAGCATTTACCTGTTCTTTTCATGACATGTCTGTAACAGACCTCATATCACCCAGCCCTGCTTTCATTCTCATACTGTGGATAACCTTGTGGGTCTGTACAGTCTCAAAATTCCAAACATTTCTAGTTAGGTCTAAACTATGTCATTTGGATTCTGAGTCTCATCTGTCAGCCTTAAGTTCCTGTTTCAATATTGCTGAATGAGGGGGAGAAGGGCCCTCACCATAAGCTTTCATTTTTTAGCTGTGAGAGCCTTTGGGCAGGAAGGGTACAAGAAGGCACCATCAAAACTGCTTCATGCAGGGCCAGAGGGTTAGCTCAGTGGTTCCAGCACCTGCCTCGCAAGCGCAAGGTCCTGAGTTTGATCCCCAGTAACCACATATAATGCTGGGCGTGGAGATACGCCCACCAACAATCAACACCGCATACCACAATGCCAGATGTGGTGGCTCACGCCTGTAATCCCAGCACTCGGGAGGCAGAGACAGGAGGATTGCTGAGTTCGCGGTGGCTTGCCTGGGCACCATAGTGAGCTCAGGGCCAGCCTGAACTACAAAGCAAGACCCTGTTTCAAAAAAAAAAAAAAAAACAAAAACAAAAACTGCTTCATATGGGCAGAGACACATAGAGAATGGAGCCTGTGCTATACTGTCAGTTTGGTTACACTGTGTAACAACAACCTAGGAAGGCACAGTACTAGCTCTGAGTTTCGCTGTTTTCAAGACATCCTGTTCCTATTAATATGCAGTATGTTTCTTGGATATAAAATAACACAGATGTTTTCAGAGTTATCCTCAGTGCTACATCAGAATGCCTAAACAAAAATTGTATTCCCAGTCTTTTAGAAGACTAAATGTCATCAACAGTTTTAGCTAAAATTTTCTTGAGGTTTTCTTCAAATAAGGCAGTAGCTCTGAAAGTCTTAGGAAACTTTTTTTTAAATTTTTTTCAGGTGGGATTGCAGACTTATGCAACCATTGTGGAGATTTCTCAGAAAACTAGGAATAGAGCTTCCATTTGACCCTGCTATCCCCCTGCTAGGAATATACCCAAAGGAATTTTTAAAATCACATTGGAAAGACAGATGTACACCCTCGTTCCTAACAGCTCAGTTCGTGATAGCTCAATCTTGGAAACAACCCAAATGCCCACCAACTGGAGACTGATAAAGAAGATGTGGTTTTATAAAATGGAGTATTATTTTGCCATAAAGAATGACAACATAGATTCATTTATGTGCAGATGGATACACCTGGAGGACACACTAATAAGTGAAATAAGTAGATCACAGATAGGCAAATACCGGATCCTCTCTTTGATATGAACACCTATAGATGCAAATGAGCTCTAGAAAGTATGACAGGTTTTGTAGAATGGGAAATTTCCAAAGGAAATTTGGTGTGGGAATGTAATGAGGGGAAGGAATAAATATGATTCTGAAAGAAAGTAAAAGAGCATGTATATAGGGGGTGGGGAGGTGTGGGGAGGTAGGGATATGGGTAAAAATGAGAATTAACTTGTGTCATATATTGGTACAAATTCCCCAATGTTATGTGTGGTTGTGAGATGTATATAAATTGTACCAATAAAGAATTCAATTTAGGGCCGGAGGGTTAGCTCAGTGGTTCCAGTACCTGCCTCGCAAGCGCAAGGTCCTGAGTTCGATCCCCGGTAACCACATACAATGCTGGGCATGGAGACACATGCCCACCAGCAATACATACCACAGTGCCAGGCATGGTGGCTTACGCCTGTCATCCCAGCACTCGGGAGGCAGAGACAGGAGGATTGCTGAGTTCGCAGCAGCTTGCCTGGGCTACATAGTGAGCTCAGGGCCAGCCTGAACTACAAAAGCAAGACCCTGTCTAAAAAAAAAAAGAATTCAATTTAAAAAAAATTTTTTTCAGTAAGAACCAGGCACAATGATGCATGCTTGTAGTCCCACCTGTCTAGAGGATTGAAGCACAAGGATTACAAGTCTGAAGCCAGTCTAGGAAACTTAGCAAGATTCTGTCCCAAAATAAAAAGTATGGATACAGCCCAGTGGTAGAGGGTCCTTGGGTTTGATTCCCAGTACTGCCAAGAGAAATTCTGTCATGAGGATTAAAATACATTTTTAATGGATGTTTAGAATGCTACTTTGAAGGGGGAAAATACTTACATTTTGCCACTTAAGTTCTTGTGTTTCCATAATAATTTTTCCAATCTGCTCTTCATACTGAATTTCTGCTTTCTGAGTCAAAGAGAGAAGAAAAATGCTATGAAAGTAACAAAGGGAAAGAAGAATTTGTGGGGGTTATAGGGTGGATAGGGGAATGGGAAAAAATGAGAATTAAGTCATGTCATATACTGGTACAAATTCTCAATTTTGAGTGTGATCAAGATGTGTATATAAAATGTACCTATTTCACAATAAAAAATTTTAACTCAGCAATAAAAAGTAACACAGCAACAAAAGTTTTACAAAAAAATTTACAATTTTGAAACATTCCAATTCAGTTCCTTCTTGGAAAATAGATGGAAACAGTATGTCTCCAGGGAAGCCCAGACAATGCACTTACTACCCAAAGACTTTAAATCAACTACTTTCAGTATATTCAAAAAGCAGGGCCAGAGATTTAGCACAGTGGTTCCAGCACCTACCTAGTGCAAGCATGGCAAATGACATGCATTCGAAGAACTAATAGAAACCATTACAAAACACTACAGTCATGGGCTGGAGATTTAACTCAGTGGTTCTAGCACCTGCCTAACAAGCACAAGGTCGGGAATTTTATCCTGGTATTCACATACCTCAATGCCGGGCGTGGTGACTCACACCCACCAGCAATCAGTACCACATACCACAGTGCTGAACATGGTAGCTCGTGCCTGTAAACCCAGCACTCAGGAGGCAGAGGCAGGAGGACTGCTGAGTTCGAGGCTTGCCTGAGCCACATAGTGAGCTCAGGGCCAGCCAGAACTACAAAGCCAGACCTTGTCTCAAAAAAACAAAACAACACAAAAAAAATAGTAAAAAACACTACAGTCATTTAAAAAAACTAGTAAGAGAATGTTAACCACAAAACAATTTTGTACTTTCAATCTGACAGAAAAGGACCAATTCTTTAAAAGCACAAGCCGGATGAAATGTACTTTCTCCCCGTCCCGGGGGTTGATGTCTGGCCAGCAACCCTATCTAGTCTCTGTAGGGCTGCATGAGAGCAAACTAATCTGCAACGAGAAATAATGAGCCCAAGGAAATAATGAGCTTTCGTGGGGTTTTCTTTGACGTTTTAAACCACTAATTTATTAAGTGATATTAACTTATTTAAAAAGGTATTCATTTATTCAATGTGAAAATACAGAAAACTAGGAGCAAGACAATTCTAAAAAGACACTTCTAGAAATTTTAATTTGTGTAGCTCATTCCGGTTACTTTTCTAGATATGCATTTAAAAAATCTTTATCACACTTATTCTTGAGAGTTGCAAAGCCCAAAACATTCTGTGGCGGGTAAGATCAGACTGCACGATTTGGCCACATGCGTCCGCTTGGGAGAAGAACTGCAGCCGGTCTCCTGCAGCAGCAGCCCGCAGAGCGCAGCCCTGGAGCATGAGGCGGCCTCTGCCCCCCAGTCAGCCGGCCACTGTGACCTCGCTGCTTCCCGGCCACCAGCTGCCTCCCGACCAACTACTTCCACTGTGCACCCCGCAGGCAGCACCTGCTGCGTGGTATAAACAGAACAACACACCTACAGAAAAATCAATCACACCTCTACATACTAACAATGTATGTGAAGAAACCAAAGTTCAAAATGCAATTTATACTCAGGCCAGAGGAAATAAAATACTTAAGTCCATAAGTTTAAAATCTATGAATAGGATAAGCATGTACCCCATGATTCCATTTCTACAAAATGGTAGAACAACCAAATTAACTGAGTGTGGAAAAATCAAGAGTGGCTGCCTCTTGGAGAGAAAAAAGGGGTAGAAGTTGACTGGGCTTATGGACTAGTAGAAACACCTTAACTTGACAAAGGTCTGCTTGATGTAAGCCTAGAAGTCTGTCAAAACTCATTAAATGTGCAGACAAGATTTATACATCTCATTGCATGTAACTGATAGCATTAAAATATAAATAAATAAATACCAAGCTCAAAAGTAAGCATTTTGAAGTATTTAGTAGGTAAGAAATACTGAGGTTAAATTGATATCTGCAGTTGGGAATCAAAAGAACAAAGTCAAAAGAAGGATGAATATTTGATCAAGCAAGTGCAGTAAAATTAATATAGCACATGAGTCTTCACTGTAAGATGCTTTCATTGATGTATGTTTGATAATTTTCACAGGTCCAAGAAAGGCTATTAACAAACTATGTGGTTTTTTTTTTTTGAGACAGGGTCTCGCTTTGTAGTTCAGGCTGGCCCTGAGCTCACTATGGAGCCCAGGCAAGCCTCTAACTCACAGCAATCCTCCTGCCTCTGCCTCTTGAGTGCTGGGATTACAGGCATGAGCCACCATGCCCGGCACTGTGGTATGTGGTATGGCTTGTGGGCATGAGTCACCACGCCCAACATTGTATGTGGATACCGGGATCGAACTCAGGACTTGCGCTTGCGAGGCAGGGGCCAGAACCACTGAGTTAAATCTCCGGCCCCAAATTATGTGCTTTTTAAAATGAACTCTTTTCCTTATGACTCTGTTCCCAGCGTCATTACACACCCCCACACACAGGCGTACACACACACACTTATACTACGCTACTCGGAGACAAATTTTTATGAAAACTGTCTCATTCAGCATGTTTTCAGCAGCAAGCAACCTCAAAACCCAACCCACATGGCCCACGGAAACTCTCACACATGAAAAGGGGACTAAAGAGAGAGCACTTGTAGAATTATTTCAGTGGGTAACTCAACAGCCTCATCAAGAGCTATGATTCTCCCCATCTTTCTAGTTTGCCTTTGTAAAAGTAATCTGTGTTAGGTTTTCTACACTAGCGGTTGCAGAATGGCTATCACACTGCCCAGCATTAGAGGCAGACAGAAGAGTGACTTGTAGTAGAAAAAGTGCATTCTCCTAATAAAACAATAATGCAAGCTTCCCAACACACATCCTCCAGTCTCTGCCATAACTAGTTTACATGCTCACTCTCAGGCCAGTCACTGGTGAGGACCCACACTGGACCTGCATGACCCATCCCAGAAGGAATTTACCTGACTCACAGTGATGAGAAGTGAGCCTTAGAACACAGCAGGGAGCGAGGCGTGGTGGCTCATGCCTGTACCCCAGCACTCGGGAGGCAGAGGCAAGAGAATTGCTGTGAGTTCGAGGCTAATTTGAGCTACCTAGTGAGCTCAGGGCCAGCTCACTAGAAGGGGAAAAATGCACACTAAAAATGTGTGCTATGTGAGAAAGGAAGTGAGGAGAGATTAAGATCTCTTGTAGTAATAAATAACAAGCATTATTCTCTTGATATGAATCACACACATTGGCCAGGCATGGTGGCATGTGCCTGCAAAACCAGCTACATAGGAGGTTGAGACAGGAGGATTTTCAGTTCAAAGCCAGAAGGCCAGGCTTGGAACACAGATTCTGTCTCAATTTTTTTTTTTTTAATTTGAAAGGGTAAGTAATTATATTAACATTTCTTGATGTGTATAGTATACAGAGTCCCAAAAGTGGAAGAGCCCCAAAGTGGCTGGGTGAAAAATAGGCAAGATCTTCTTTCATCAAGTAGGCATGGTTATATGCTCCTTTTTTGTAGCTAGAATAGGTTCTACCGTTACTACTGTGCTCAGTGATTTATATGTATTGACTAGTCCTGGATACTATCTTACAAAGCAGATATCCTTAACTATTGTTATTTTACAAATGGAAACTGCAGTAGCAAGAGGACACATAACATGCACAAAGCCTCACAGCAGGTAAACAGCAGAGCCAGTACTTGTACCCAGAGCACCTGTCCCGCAGTCTGAAGGGCTGGATGCCTCTATCCTCAGAGGACCGGAGGCTGCGCTGCCACAAGATAGTCCTTCCCTTCAGCAACTTCAGCCTTCAACCTTCACGTCCCACCAAAGGTACGATACCATTCAAAATCATTTACCCATGTCAAACATACAAGTACATTCTGATTTTTGGTAGAACATTTCAAGATAAAAGCTAGAATATATGTCCCGTGAAAAACAAAAGAACTTATATCAGAAATCTCCGTAAGAACAGCAAAACTTTAATCTCCACAAGGAGATTGATTCACTAATGTAAAAATAGTAATCTAAATATTCCTGGGAAACTAAAAAGGAACATTTATGCCACCCCATGAATATCAGTGATACGCATCCAAAGTACTTTTTAGGAAATCAAACCAGGAAACTATTTGGAAGAGTACTTAGTATTTTGTTAGACAACGTGAAAAACAGAACTGAGTAATTTTGTTGGAGTGGATTACAAGTTTGGAAAAGAAAGTAAAAGTACTCAGTTACAGTTTGGCTGCTCAGACGTGTGCCTGCTGTGTGTACTGCATCCCTAAATCTGTTCAGGGTCAAGAATTGAAGAGGTTTAACCAACACTCAGCCCATCTTGTAAAACTACAGCCTGAAGCAAGCACTTTAAAAAAGCATGACACTTTCTGAAGGTTATAAAGAGTAAATAAACCATCAAATTACTCCTCTTTTATTGTTTTTATAAAAACACTTAAATCCTTGTAGTCCTAAGGCAGCTAATAAAAAAAAGCACTTTTAAGATCCTATAGACTATGATACTTTATTGAAGTTAGAGATGGCATTTTCTTACTAAATTTATTTTTCTCATTGACAACTTCACAGAAATTTTCATTAAAAACTTTTAAAAGCTGCTTGAAGGGATCAAAGAAAAAAATGAAAGTTCCAATAAAAAGATAAATAATTTTTAACAAAAGCACGATGCTAAATTAAAATCCTAATATAACAGAAGTGTATATTAGTGCTATTTGTTGGTAATATAGTAACACTCATTTCATCAGTTTTCCACGCAGGACAAAGATACATATTCTATAATAATAATCAGAAAGAGATATGATTCCACTCAGCATTACTAATTTTACTAGGCAGTGAAATACTGCCTAATGTTATTTATCATGTATTGTACCATCCATTTCCCAGATTTCCCTCACAATTTCCTTAGGAAATCACTACTTTAGACCACTAGGAACTCCATGGAATTTGTTCTTTAGAATCCAGGAACTTGTGCCTATTTGAATATTTAACAGATCTAACGTGTTCTTTCTCTTCTTGAGAACTGTATTGATACTTGGTGCATACTATATGACAGCAATTTACATAGTATTTTGTACTTACTAAAATTTCAGCTCTCCTAAGATACAGACAGAAAAAAGGTTTCTAAAGTTTATCAAATGAAGGCAAATTGTAATAGTTTAAAAGTTTCATGGTAGCTGGGCACCATCATCCCCGTGATCCCAGCACCCTAGAGGACTAAGGTAGGAGCCCAGTCTGGGCAACTTCCTGACTTACTAAGACTTGTCTAAAAATAAAAAATAAGAAAAAGGACTGTGGATGTGGCTCAATGTGAAGACCTCATGTTTAATCCTTAGTTCCACAAAAAATGACAGTTTCATGGGTCTTTCATTCCCACTGTACAGATTATTTAGATCAGAACTATATTTTGCTTAAAGACTTTAACCCACTTCTAATTTTAGAATCCAATTAATTCTTTTGCATTGGAAAGCCTACATTTTATTGAAGAAAAACTAGATATCCAGATTTTAATGTGAAATCAGTCTATCGCCTAGGTCTCAAACTTGTGGAATCAAGTGATCTGCCCACCTCAGACTCCTGAGCTCAAACATGTTTAAAAGAAGTACATATATACACACACCGATGTGTCTGGGGGGAAAGTACAATGAGAACTGGAAAATAATTTAGAAGACAAAATACATACAGATGTGGATCCAGCTAAAAGCAGGCTGAGATAAATTTATATGAGAAAAGTAATGGATTTAAATTACCCATCTCCACAATTTCCAAAAACCTGCAACAAAATGAATACAATGAGTGAAGGAAATAACAAAGAACAGATATCAGCAAGACTTAAACGACAGAGAGGCCCAACAAAGCCGGAGCGCATTGTTGGGTGCACGGCCGGGACCCTCCTCCGGACAGTGCTGCCCAGCAGACCTGGTGGCTCTGGCTGCGGCCCCTGCACCGAGGCTCCCACCCGGCCTCCCGGCCTGTGCACACCCTGTTACTGCGTGCTCAGAGGACGTTCCAAGCTGGCAGGCGCACTCATAAACTCTCTCTGAATAGAAGAGCGGTAGGATTGAATCGGTACTACAGTATTTCCTGAGTTGTCATTGTCTCAAGCCCTAATTTCATAAAATTCCTTATTTTGAAATAATCTTTTAGTTACAGAGACATTGCAAAAGTCAGAGTTGCTGTACACCCTTCACCCTGCTGCGGGGAATGTTAACATCCAGGCACCTTGATGAGTTTGTCAAAGCTGAGTAACTAACAGGAGTATAATTCTATTTCAATTTACGGTCCACTCAGATTTCACTAGTCTCCCTCGTGGCATCTGTCCCAGGTACTGACCCTCCCTGAGGTGGGTAGTCATCGCGTCAGAGTTCCCCGGGGCTCCATCTTTTTCCATAACCTCAACACTTCAGAAATGTATTACTGAAGAGTCTCACAGAGTATTTCTCACTTCGGGTTTATTTGATTTTTCATGATTAAATTTGGTTTGGGGAGAAAAAACTATGTAGACGAAGTTCTGGGCAATCAGAGCAGGAACACTGACTACCCGTGTGAATTACTAATTCCAACAGTAAACCCCCCCGGGGCAGTGCCTCCCCACTGGGACGTGAGGACCCCTGGGAGACAGGCTGTCCTTTAGTCCCGCCTCCCAAGAATCACTGAAGGGGAATACTGAGGTGCAGCTGACGAACAAACAGACATTTCTGAGTACACCCTTTTGCTGGCGTCAGATGCCCACGTCAGCTGTTGATATGAAATGAACACATCCACAGCTAGCAGAGGACGGCTCACTATGACAGTTCAGATACCTCCATTCACAGGAAGGGGCCAGGGAAGTGCAGAGAAAGAATCTGTTGGGATAAGTGATACACTTTGTAGGTCTGTCCTGCAGCCTGGTCAGCGCCTGCATTTCCCCTAGTTTCAACCTCCACCTTCTGAAGAAATGTTGCACAAGTCTTCATTCTTTGTGTGATAGCCCTCTGAATATTTGACGTTACAGTATTTTCAGATTAAAATATGCACTAGGGGGCTGGAGATTTAGCTCAGTGGTTCTACCGCCTGCCTCGCAAGCGCAAGGCCCTGAGTTCGATCCCTGGTAACCACATACAATGCTGGGTGTAGAGACTCACGCCCACCAGCAATCAATACCACATACCACAGTGCTGGGCGTGGTGGCTCACGCCTGTCATCCCAGCACTCGGGAGGCAGAGGCAGGAGGATTGCTGAGTTCCAGGCTTGCCTGGGCTACATAGGGAGCTCAGGGCCAGTCTGGACTACAAAGCGAGACCCTGTCTCAAAAAAAAAATGCACTAGGTAATTTATTTCACATTTATTCATAAATATTTAATTGAATTCATGAAGGAAAAACATGTCAGTGGGACAATGCGAAGTCTCAGGAGTACTAAATGTGTCCATGACAGGGTCAGGCATGCATTCCTTATCAAGAAGCAGAAAAATCATCACCAAAGCGCTGACAGCACAGCTAAGGATCCAAGAGCTAGGTAAGATGAAGTTTGCATGAATATTTGAAAAATAAAAACAAACCAAGAACTCACTATTCCTTTGCTAACCCTAAATTTTTCAGATTTTTTTTTTTTTTTTTTTGAGACAGGGTCTCGCTTTGTAGTCCAGACTGGCCCTGAGCTCCCTATGTAGCCCAGGCAAGCCTGGAACTCAGCAATCCTCCTGTCTCTGCCTCCCGAGTGCTGGGATGACAGGCTTGAGCCACCACGCCCAGCATCTGTGGTATGAGGTACTGATTGCCAGTGGGCGTACCACGCCCAGTATTGTTGTCTGTGGTTACTGGGGATTGAATCAGGGACCTTGCGCTTGCGAGGCAGGCGCTGGAACCACTGAGCCAAATCTCCGGCCCTTCAGGAGTTTTTTAAAGTGAAACATTCTTTTCAAATTGGAAATCTGAAATAAACATGCCAAAACACAATGAAACACAATAAAACAGAATACAGCCAGGTGTGGCGTAAAACACCTGTAATTTCAACATTCTGAGGGGCTAAGGCAGAGGACCCCAATTTTGAGCCCAACCTGGGCAACTTGGTAAGATCCTGTCTCAACATAAAAAATAAATAAAAAGAAATGGGGATGTGGCTCAGTGTGAGGACCCTGAATCCAATCCCCCAAATAACAATAACAGAATATAAAGTTTTAGATAGTGACCTAAAATTGTTTCACTCAAGAAATATGACATTTCAAACTAGTTCTATAAAAGCATCTCTTTTTTTTTTTTTTTTTTGAGACAGGGTCTTGCTTTGTAGTTCAGGCTGGCCCTGAGCTCCCTATGTAGCCCAGGCAAGCCTCCAACTCAGCAATCCTCCTGTCTCTGCCTCCCGAATGCTGGGATTACAGGCGTGAGCCACCATGCCCGGCAGAAGTATCTCTTTTATAATGCTGATCCAAGATGCCCTGTTGCAGCAGGGTTTTTTCTCTAAACAGATTTTTTTCTTCCTTTGAACATTTTTTTAAATTTTATTTTAATATATTAAATTTATTGGTACATCATAGGTATACATTCGGATCACATTCATCACTGGGAGCTGCACATGTGCATGATTATCTCAATTCTTCTTTTTTCGCCATTCCCCTTCCCTCCCTTCCACACATCCCCCCATTTCCCAAAAAAAAAGAAAAACTGTTTCTATTTTTTCCTTCTTTTCTCATACTTTTTCTTCCTGTTCTTTCTTTTCTTCTATCCCCATCCCCGCTCCCCCTTCCTCTCTGGCTGCACAATGAAGCCATATTTCACTTCTAAGTAAAATAAAGAGGACACACGTGTGAATAGTGTGAGAAACTCACAGTATCAATGAGGACCAAGATGTGCAAGAGATAATGGGAAATAAACAGATTTTTGTTACACTAACCAGAAGCTTAACACAAGATAGATACTGCACTGAATTTTATTATACTAAGAAATTTCAATCCAGGCACAAAGTTCATCTTACAATAAAAATGCTTGTTTCAGGTCTTTTTCTCACATGTACAATGTATTTTGAGGAAGTCACCAGAGTACATCAATTTCTCTTTCTGCCTCTTTTGTTCTGCCTGCCCAGCCCTGCGTAAGTCCCTCTCGCCTCATCTTTAGGTCAGCGCGGCAACACTAGTAAGGTCTATCTTCTTTCGTCCTGTGCCAGCTCTAATCTATACTACACAGAGCTACTAAGTGCTACTGAAATGTAGATCAACACCATCTCAGAAAGGAAATGCTTTTTGTTAGGGTTGCACAGCACAGATATGCTGAAAAAAGAATTGCTTACAATTTTACACTAGATAGCTCCTTTCAGAAAACCTGAATGAGCAGTTAAATATGAGGACGTCAATTCTTTGCACTCAGAATACTTAACAGACACATTTATTTCATCATTTCCTCATGTGCTGCTTTGTTTCATCATTTAATCATGTCTTAGGTGCCTATCTTACAAACTGCACAAAACTATAATCTCCCCAGAGTAGCCATAACATCTAACTATAATGCTATCCGTGTATTCCCAGAGACTCAATAAATAGTAACCAAACCTCAAATATTTAACAATCTGAAAATCTATTATTTTGCTTTAGTTTCCAAATTTCCTTAGTTCCCATCATCAGTCTGCTGGCGGGGGGTACTGGGGATTGAACTCAGGGTTTCTGTATTGAACTACAACTCCAGCCCTTTATATTTGCTTGAGATAGGTTATCATTAAATCACTACATTGCTCAGGCTGAGCTCGAATTTATGACCCTCCTGCCTCAGCCTCCCAGATGCTAGGATTGCAGTCACATCCCACCATATCCGAGTGATCATGAAACTTATCTGTTCTAGACTTTTACTTCATTATTTGGACTACATATTTTCTTTCTAAATGAGGGATTATTTTGTTAGAATTTTTTCCCTTGGAAAAAAAATAGAAAAAAATCAACTTCTTCAATTTAAAATTCTTTTCAAAGAAGAGTTTACCTTTCTCATACGCAATTCTTCTAATGCTTCCAGTAAACTTGTTTTGAAATCTAACAACTGAATAGAAAAAACTGTCTCTGAAGAACTCTGAAGAATAGAGGCAGATGATGATGATTCAGAGTTGGAATCATTCTCCATATTAATATTTATTTCCTGTAATAGAAAATGTTTTAAGTGAAAAATCATTTACATACATTTTTTAAGTAAAAGCATAGTTATCATAAAAATTTTACTACCTGAACTCCCCAAAATGAAAACTAAGACTTCAAATATATACTCATCCACCTTTTTTTTTATTTTTATTTTTAGTTTTTAGTTTTTTGAGACAGGGTCTTGCTTTGTAGTTCAGGCTGGCCCTGAACTCACTATGTGTAGCCCAAGCTAGCCTCAAACTCACAGCAATCCTCCTGCTTCTGCCTCCTGAGTACCAGGATTACAGGCATGAGCCACCACACCTGGCACATCAAACTTTTTTAAACATAACAACCACTATCTCATAAACCTCCAGGTTTAACAGTTTTGCTATCATTCCTCCTTTAATCTTCATACAAAACATTTAACAACAGTCCTATTTCTCCAAGATGAAGACTTTTCTGATACCTGAGTACCCTTGGGGACCACATTTTCTGCCCCTACGTAACAGTCTTCTCCAGGCTGGGTTCCTAAATTACAGGTAATATTGGTACCTCATTAGTTGCTTTGTGCCTAGCTGGATACATTCCTCCTAAATCTTGCCTTGACATAAAGCTATTTTGCAATGAAGGTGTGAAGGTTAATAGTAATGCTATCTTTAAAATTAGAAGAGGCCTGTGATAATCCCCAGAGTGTGTATTTGTTTTACTTTTTTTTTTTTTTTTTTTTTGGCTGGTTAAAACCAAGTTATTTAAACATCTTCTCGGCCCAGAAAATGGTTGTGACTCAAACTGCAAGAAATGTCTTTTCAACCATTCAATTTGAAATAATAATTGATTCACCAGTAGTTGCAAAGAAATGTGCATGGAAATCCTACACACCACTTGCCCAGCCTC
>PVIC010001384.1:22724-33233 GCA_004025085.1 Thryonomys swinderianus | reverse complement strand
CCTTCTAATGGAATGCAACTTTACCATAGGTATTCAAGGAATCTTCATAAATAATTTTTCAAGGGGAGTGAGTAGAATACAATAATAACCAGGCACAGAAGACATGGTACTATGGGAACCAGCAAAAAAAAAAAAAAGTAAAACAAATACACACTCTGGGGATTCTGACATCACATCACAACTACAATATGTTTAAAGTTAAGCATGAGACTGTGCAAAAAAAAAAGAAGTGATTTTAGTCAAATTTCTAGATATACACCAAAGTAAATAATAAAAAATAGATAAATCAATTCATATGTTTTGCAGAAGATTGTCTATATAGACAAAGTCTGTATCTTGGCTCCAACCCAAAAAAATTGAATACAGCTTGAAAAATGACTTATTAAGCTAGAGAATGGTTTTGTAAAGTACCTGAAATGCAAGAGATTTTTTAAAAATTAAAAGTACAGGGGCAAAGGGTTAGCTCAGTGGTTCCGGCGCCTGCCTCACAAGCGCAAGGTCCTGAGTTCGATCCCCGGTAACCACATACAATGTTGGGCGTGGAGACTCACGCCCACCAACAATCAATACTGCATACCACAGTGCCGGGCGTGGTGGCTCACGCCTGTACCCTGTAATCCCAGCACTTGAGAGGCAGAGACAGGAGGATTGCTGAGTTTGAAGCTTGCCTGGGCTACATAGTGAGCTCAGGGCCAGCCTGAACTACAAAGCGAAACCCTGTCTCAAAAAAAAAAAAAATTAAAAGTACAGATGCTAGGCGGTACATGACTGTAAACCCAGCTACTTGGGAAACTGAGACAGGAAGATCACAAGTTCAAGGCCAGTCTGTATAATTTAGTGACATCCTGTTCCAAAATTAAAAATTAAAAATGTTGGTATGCAGTCCATTTGTAGAGTGCTTCTAGGTTTAATTCCCAGTACTGCAAAAAGAAAAAAGAATAAAGGTTAAGAAAATGAAAGATGTAACAGTTTCAGAAGGAGAAGAGGGAAAAAAAGACAAAATCTATACCACAGATTTCCCAGAATCTGGAATTGAGACACCTGGAAAACAACAACTTAGCAAAAAGTAGAAGAAAAACTTCAGGAATTGAGAAAGAGCTAACAGGGAAACTGAAGAAAAAAAAAAAAACAGAGAAAAACAGAAACCAGTCTGGAATGCTAACCCCAGCTCCTGGGGAAGAGGATGTGGTTCCATAAGCACTAGGTAAGGCCTAAAGGGTCAGCACTGCCACAGCTGAAAAAGCCCATGGCTACTCTAAGCTACAAATACAGTGTGGGGTTTTACTCTGAAGGTAATTCCTTCCAAATGACAGGCTAGAGCTGGAGAAGAAGTCCACGGTGGTGTCAATCACATATGGGAGTGATATAATAAGGAACCATTTAGGAAGGGGTTAATTGTTTAAGACTGAGCTACTTCAGGAACCAGCAGTCACAGGACAGTCATATTTCAGGGTTTCTGGAGTCACCTTATCACAGTGAATGGGTGGGAGACAGTCATAGAGAGGGGTAGGTTAATCATAGGTCCCTTGAGAAATTTAAGCATCTGTAAATTCATGTCAGTCCCGTGTGGTTTTCTAAGAGGGCTAGGCCTGAAAGTGTTGGCATTAAGTACAGCAAACTGCTTGACCCGCTCCTGCTGCCTACTTCCAGCACAGAACTCAGTGGTTTGTTTGCTTTCCTCGTCTGCCAGGGCAATCAAGGGTGCGCCTTGGTTTAGATGGTTTCCACATACAAGGATGCACCTTACACATGCATAAGCCATAAAGCCAGGAAGAGACAGCAGTGACTTGGGGCACGTGGAAAGGTAAAAATACTAAATGCCTTCTTATGCCTGATGCCAGACTCCTATTCTCCATGAACACTTCCTTGACCATTGTAAACCACACTAACTCTTACATCTTCAATATTCCTCTCATACCTTTAAATACAACACAACAGTTTAACAATAATTTGCCAGCTGATTTATGTGTGAAAAGTATGCCTCACCACTAGGATTCTTCTTAAAACAAGAACTATCATACTCTATTTCATTCTTCCACTCCCACAGAATTTAATACAGTTATAGGTACAAAGTAAGTACTCAATAAATTACCCAGTAATTACCAAAGTCTCTTTCTCTCAAAAAGAAAATGTGTAATGACACTATATTTTAATTTCATTGACTGATGTTTAACCCCAAATTTGAAGAATTGAAATCTGTACTTTTTCTTCTCCTCAAATCTATATTATATGTATTGACAAACCAATTTCACTTATATATACATGTATATATATTTGCTTTGATCCTAAATTATGTCTCCTAAATTATTTATTCCTACCTGGCATGAGAAAAAAATCATTAAATTTAATCATAAGGCCTACACTTGAGTAAAAAGTTGACTGTTTTGTCACCTAGGAAAATCCTAGTTTTTTTTGAGACATTCATTCTCACAATAAACTCTTAATGCAATAAGATAGGCTTATATTTTAAAAGTTCAGCATTACTGATAGCTTAAAGAGTATTTTAACTGGATTAACAAACCCAGGTAAACTAACAATCAGGTAAACTAATAATGCTGAAGAGAATACAAGAGGGAACTACAACTATGTCTGATTTCATTTTCAATACTATTAATAATTGAAATTATTACCTATGATATTTAAATATTAATGTTATGAGAAAAATATTTAAATAGGTATTGTCTATTAATTATATTCTAAC
Organism: Thryonomys swinderianus; assembly: GCA_004025085.1. NCBI lineage: Eukaryota > Metazoa > Chordata > Mammalia > Rodentia > Thryonomyidae > Thryonomys > Thryonomys swinderianus. The sequence continues at coordinate 30,532 of PVIC010001384.1, read as the reverse complement.
ATATTACAAGAGACATTTAAGAACAGCTGAAGGGGGCCAGAGAGTTAGCTCAGTGGTTCCGGCGCCTGACTCACAAGCACAAGGTCCTAAGTTCGATCCCCAGTAACCACATACAATGCTGGGCGTGATGACTCACGCCCACCAGCAATCAATACCACATGCCACAGTGCTGGGCATGGTGGCTCACGCCTGTCATCCCAGCACTTGGGAGGCAGAGGCAAGAGGATTGCTGAGTTTGAGGCTTGCCTGGGCTACATAGTGAGCTCAGGGCCAGCCTGAACTACAAAGGGAGACCCTGTCTCAAAAAAACCAAAAAGAACAGCTGAAGGGAGGGAGAAAGGAAAGGTAAATGAAAAGAACAATGTTTTACATGATCTCGATATTGAAATGTTACCCATTTATCATGGCTACACTTAAGGTGCATTTAAGCAACCTGTGTTCTTTTTGCCTCACACAGTATCTTAAATGTTCTGAGTTCAAAATCTCTAGCCATCACCTACTGCTGCCTCAACTGGTCCAGAGGAACTTTATCCACTTGCTCTTCTGCATTCCACAAACACTGTGTTACCTGGTTTCGAATAGTACATGATAATAGGTAGAAAAAAAGCAGGAAATACTTGTCCAACCACTTTGCTAATTCAGTGAATGGAATACTTTCTGATACAAATAGTTTCGGGAAAACATGATTCAAACTGGCTTTGAAAAAAAAAAAAAGTAAATGTACTGGTTAGTTTTTACTAAGAAGTGTAGAATTAGGTTTGGCATCTGCTAAGCAACGTGACCAGAACCAAGATTGTTTCTCTTCACACTTGTTTGTGCTACTTGTACCCCCAACATCGACTACATTTCAAGATGCTATCAATCTATTAGGCCAAAAGACTACAAGCAACTACCAGAGTTTCCACACCTTCCCAGCACTAGAACTAATAACTGATCTCAGAGGGTTGATGGAAGCACTCTTCCACAAGCTCAGCCTTCACAACTGGACAGGAATTAACCCAAGTCAATCTCACAAGCACCTCAGGCCTGAGGAAGTGAGCAGGAAGCTTAAGGGAAACACTAGGTGCTGTTATCAGGAAAGCATATATGTAGGTCGGTAAACCATTGCTTTCCATTAAGTCTCCAAATGAGCTAAGACACAGATTTTTAATGAATGCCTTTTTTCTTCAGATTAAAAATGAATGTCCTGCTAATAACCTTCAAAATTATATATTAAAATAACATTTTTCACTTGAATTTTCATTTGAATTTTTCAAATTCACAAAGGTTTTTGAAAAATTACATAAAACTATCAAAAGAATGTTAAGACACAAACAGTTGTGGCAGAAACAGAGCAATCTTTTTCAAAATTTTACAAAGTCTCAGAGTCATAAATAACAGATCCAGACTTTATTTCTAATAATCTACTTGAAAGAAACTTCTAAATGCAGAAAATTTCCTCTTGAAAAGTATTTATTACTAAATACTTATTAATACTTATAAATAAAAAACAAAAAATAGAAATAACCTAAATATTTTGTAACAGAAAAATAGTCAGTTATCACTATCTAATGAAACATATGCCTGCCAAGCAAGGAGTCTATCATTAAGCAACACAGAGCGGAGAACTAAAGACCAACAGACATTTGAGGGAACATGTCTAAATTCAAAGATCAAACAATCTGAAAAATTAAGAAAGCAATTCAGAGAAAACAAAGGCCAAGCAGTGGGAACTTTTCCAAAAGAAATAACAGTCTTACTAAGAAAATGTCACCCTAAAAGGAAGATTTACAGAAATAAACAGTTCTTTCAATGATTAATGGAGTATATTTTAATATTTGGCTCAAATTGTTACTAGTGAACCTTTATACATAGTTCTATAATAATTTAAAATATTTATATATTCATAAATATGTTTACAACATATATTTATACATTCATTATTTAAAATATTTTAAAAGTAAATTTAATATATTATGAAATGCTTTAGGTATTAGGTATTATGAAATTCTTTAGGTATTAGCTTTTAATACCTAAAGAATTTCATAATTCTTAAGGATTTCATATTTCTTAAGTATTACATTTTTTAAAATTACTTTTTAAAAAGAACATAATAAAAATCTTATTTTACCACAATTTAAGAGCTATAAAGCCTTTTATATCTTCAAAGGCATTTATTAAAAATTACATTTTAAATACTCTGCAGTGCAAAGTAAGTTAGCCTATAATCCTGATAGGGGTCAGAGTCATAACACAGAATGGACAAATTACACTGTCACTCTACTTAAATTATTTAAGTTATTTAATTTGACCTGTAGATAGTCTCCTGTCTTCTCATCATGCCTGACTTTTAAGTGGGAGGTCTTCATTCATGATGATCCTTTAATGGAAGCAAAGCTTTCTCCATTTAACCCATGCCGTTATCAATCATGTACAGGGATAAATGAGCCTGTACGATTTTGCCAGTATCACAAATGACACTGTGACCTGAGGCCAACATCTTTATTTGCTTCTCCAGTGATTCACTTCAGCAGATATTAACCAATTTTATAATCCATGAAAGGCAAAATTAAAGGACACCATCCATAAAACAGAATAATTCCTATCAGCAACAAAGTGATGTGTGTATTATCTTATAAATTATATGGCCATACAGTGTGGTAATGTAATGAAGTAAAGATGGTAATAATCAAATGCCTAGGGCAAACGCTAATATGCATTTAATCACACAGCATGAAGCCATCTGTCACTACAGTTGAATGCCTGTGTACATAAAACACACAAGCCACGTTCTTATTGTTATACTATAACAGCATCAGTTCACACTATCATTTCACAGAATAACAATCAGTAGACTTTGACCTTAGCTAAACATTCAAAGAATATAAAAACTTGTCAAAAGCAGCTTCACAAATACAAAAAACAACTTGATTTTCAGTTGTTAAAATATTCCTCAAAAAAATTCTCTGTTAAAGAACTGTAACTTTCAAATTTTATTTTCTTAACTATTCTATAAATTGGCCTCATCACATTGTCTTTTATTCTTAAGAATACTCATGACTTGAACCACAAGCCAAACCAATTTGATAAATTGTTTCTGTCAGAAGTACAAATAAAGCATTTAAATACAAAATATGGATATGTCATAAAAGTTGATGTTAAAAACTTAAGTCACCAGGCTGGAGGGTTAGCTCAGTGGTTCCAGAACCTGCCTTGCAAGTCAAGGTCCTGAGTTCGATCCAGTAACCACATACAATGCTGGGCGTGGAGACTCACGCCCACCAGCCATCAATACCAAATACCACAGTGCCAGGCGTGGTGGCTCACGCCTGTAATCCCAGCACTCCGGAGGCAGAGACAAGAGGATTGCTGAGTTCCAGGCTTGCCCAGGCTACACAGTGAGACCCTGTCTCAAAAAAAAAAAAAAAAAAGCTTAAGTCATTCAGTGTACACAAATTAGTGTATCTGTAGGCTAGAAAGACAGAAAAAATTCTGACGCACATAAAATCTTTACCAGCTGTCTCTCAGACAAAGGCATATTATCTGAAATTTATATAAAATATATAAAGAGCTTAAAAAAATTAGTCCCCTCAAATTTAAAGACCCAATTCAAAAATGGGCAGCTGAAATGAACAGACACTTTTCAGAGGACTAAGTAAAAGCTGCCAAGAAGCATATGAAGAAATACTCAACATTGCTGGTCACTGGAGAGATGCAGAGGAAAAACACACTACGATTTCATCTCACTCCCCAAAGAAAGGCTGCTATTTCCCTGCTCGAAATATACACAGAAGAATTAAAAGAATCATATCATAGTGACATATGTGCACCTTGTTCACAGCAGCTCAGTTTGTGACAGCTAAATCTTGGAAACAATCCAATGTCCATAAAGAAGATATGGTTTTTCAATAAAATGGAGTATTACTCTGCCTTAAAGAACGGTAAGTTTTTTACTCAAATGGATGTACCTTCAGGATATACTCATAAGTGAAATAAATAGGTCACAGATATGTAATATCATATCTGTTCTCTGGTACAAGAAACTGAAGATGTTAATGAGTTCTAGAATGCATGATGGATATTGTGAAATAGAAAAATATTCAAAAGGAAATGTGGCGGAGTAATGAGGGGCAAAGAAAAAGTGTGATGGTAATAAAAAAAGAGGGAAACAAAGCTTATGTATTTAGGGGGTGGAGGTTGTGGAGTGGGTTGGGGAATGGGAAAAAATGAGAAGTCATGTCATATACTGGTACAAATTCCCAATATTGAGTGTGATCATGATGTGTACATACAAGGTACCAACAAAGATAAAAATAAACTAAAAGATTCTGAAGCACAAACTAAACATATACAAACACTAATTATCTGATCTTGGATCCCTATATAATTTATTGAGAAAACCTCAACTCCATCTGGACCCTTTATAATCTAATACCATTATTAAGATTACACTGACTACTTTATAATCTAAAATGTGCCTCATTTAAAAGTGAAAGACATAGATCTTCTAGGTACCATATAACGTGAGGCCAAACTAGGATGGATTTTGCATTTATATTCTATCTTGTATTAGGAACAGTTGCCTTAGTCATTATCTTGTAAGTTCTTAACCAATGACCAAGTCTTACTCACTTCTGTACACTCACACTGCGATATATAATAACTCAAAAATGGCAGGCACTCAGTATTTGTTGCACTGCATTTAGTGTTTGTTCCATTGAATGAAAAAGATCATTTGTATCTTTTGGAAAAGGTCAGAGGAGGATGTTTGGTCATAAATCAAAGAAGGGGGCATATGCAACCAGTGCTTCCTATAACTAAGATTAACTTTTAGAAAGAGATCGCAAGGCTAGAAAAGGCACAGAGGAGAACAGTCATATCATGAAAAAAATGGATTTTTTTAAAAGAGACAGAATCATATTATAGTGCCCAAATTGGTCCTGCACTCATGGGTGCAAGTGATCCTCCTGCCTCAGTCTCCCAAATAGCAGAGACAAGAGGCACATGCCACCATGCCTGGCTGGATTTGTGTGTATGTTTGTAGGTGTTGGGGACTGAACACATTCTAGGCAGCTGTCCTACCACTAAGCTACCCCTCCAGCCCCTAGATTTTTTAAAAGTGAGGCTACCTATATAGAGATAAGAAAGAATAAGAATTATATAATTTACTGATGATTCTGCTGGCGAAACTCCAGAAACTATAAATGAGTTAACAGTCTTTACCCGAGGATACTTAAATTTAGAAAAGAAAGGCATATGTAGGTAAGTACACCCCAGATATAATATCAGGCATGACACAAAAGGCTTGGTAGATAAACAACATCTAAACATCCAGAGTTCAAAGTACTAGTGCCCACACCATACCCACTTCATCTGTCAAGTAAGAATGCTAAATTTAGCCAGGCGTGGTGGCTCACGCCTGTAATCCCAGCACTCGGGAGGCAGAGGCAGGAGGATTGCTGAGTTTGAGGCTTGCCTGGGCTACATAGTGAGCTCAGGGCCAGCCTGAACTACAAAGCAAGACCCTGTCTCAAAAAAAAAAAAAAAAAGAATGCTAAATTTAATTTGTAAGTATCCTGTTATAAATATCATAACAAGGGCTAGAGATTTAGCTCAGTGGTTCTGGTACCTGCCTAGCAAGTGCAAGGTCCCTGGTTCAATCCTCGTAACCACATACAACAATACCAGGTGTGGTGATTCATTCCCACTAGCAGTCAGTACCACATACTACAATGCTGCATGTGGTAGCTCATGCCTGTAATCCCAGCTCTCGGGAGGCTGAAGCAGAAGGACTGCTGAGTACGAGGCTTCCCTGGGCTACATAGTGAGCCCAGGGCCAGCCTGAACCACAAAGTGAGACCCTGTCTCAAAAAGAAAAAATACATCATAACAAATTAGCTAGATGACATCTAGTATAATTCTAGCTATAAAATTTTCATTTTATTAATCTTTGGAGAAGAGGCTTTAGGCTACTAAGGAATTTCAGAAACAGGGAAACTAAGTTGAAGGACAGGATGGTAGTTGTTATATTTCCCCAAAAAAGTAAGTCCAGGTTTTATATTAATTTTTGCTCCAAATGACACAATGGAGCTTATTTTCAAGGACTGTCTTATTTTTTCATGTACAACAATCTATATTTGTTCATTTATTCATGTACAAAATTCTACATTTATTCAAATATTGTCATAACTCTCCCAACCCAAACAAATGGAATCAAATAGACAGATTCAAATGGAAATCCAAGAGATTAAAAACTCTGTTGAAAGTTTACAGAGTAGAACTAGCAAATGTAAACACAGAAAGACAGACATAGAAGACAAAATTGCAATTAGTGACCAGGAAAAGAAAGACTTCTTAAAATAGTAAGGGATCATGATAAATCATCTAGTAGCTGCTAGATGGTGCAAAGAAGAATAACATAAGACTGATCAGAGTCAATGAAGAAGCAAGGGATAGTGCAAATGACATTAAAAAACTGTTCACAGAATGGCATAAAACTTCCCAAGCAGGGGGAAAGAATTCAACATACAGATAAATGAGGAATATAGGACTCAAACTAGCCGTGATCAAGAAAAAAGTTCACACCTCAGCATATTTTAGTCAGGATACCAGAGACCCAGCAGAGAATGATATATTGAAAGTAGTTAAGAGAAAAGAAATGAATCACATACAAAGGAAAACCCATCAGAATTACAGCAGACTTTTCAGTGCAAACCTTCAAGTCAAGGAGAACCTGGAATTAAGTATTTCAAGCCCTAAAAAAAAAAAACTTCCAACCTAGATTGATGTATGTTGCAAAACTACCTTTTAAAATTGATGGGGAAATAAGATACTTCCACAAAAAAGAACACCTGATAAACTTCATGAATATCAAACCACCACTCCAAAAACTTTTAAACAATACCCTAGAAAAAGACAATGAGGCTCTGTGAGGAGCCTAACAGAGTGAAGCCATAAGGCAAGGCAAGAATTAACAGGGGGGGCGGGGGGAGGGGAAGGGAGGTGGAGGGGTTGTTTAAAAATATATAATAAAAAAGCCAACAACAAGAAAATATCATGACAAGAATAAATCAACACACATCATTTAAAACATCAATGTTAATGGCCTCAATTCACCAATTAATAAAACCAACTGGGAGTTGGGAGGTTTTAGGGAGAGCAGAGGAATGGGAAAAAATGAGAATCAAGATATATCATGCATAGGAACAGATTCTCAATGTTAAATGTAATCGTGATATTTAAAATATACAAGCAGGGGCTGGGGATTTGGCTCAAGTGGTAACGCACCAACTTTGGATGCACAAGGGCCTGAGTTCCATCCCTGGTACTGCAAAAAAACAAAACAAAAAAATATACAAATAAACTCAATAAAGAAAAAAATAGATTTGCAAATGGATTAAGAAGCAAGCTCCAACAGTACACTGAATTCATGAAACACACTTAATTTAAAAAGAAGTTCATAGGGCCGGACGGTTGGCTCAGTGGTTCCGGCGCCTGCCTCGCAAGCGCAAGGTCCTGAGTTCGATCCGGTAACCACATATAATGCTGGGCGTGGAGACTCACACCCACCAACAATCAACACCGCATACACAATGCTGGGCGTGGTGGCTCACGCCTGTAATCCCAGCACTCGGGAGGCAGAGACAGGAGGACTGCTGAGTTCGCGGCGGCTTGCCTGGGCACCATAGTGAGCCCAGGGCCAGCCTGAACTACGAAGTGAGACCCTGTCTCAAAAAAAAAAAAAAAAAAAAAAAAAAAAAAAAAAAAAAAAAAAAAAAAAAAAAAAAAAAAAAAAAAAAAAAAAAAAAAAAAAAAAAAAAAAAAAAAAA
>PVIC010001384.1:0-22624 GCA_004025085.1 Thryonomys swinderianus | reverse complement strand
AAACCAAAACTAATTAAGAGAGACAAAGAAGGTCACTATGTCCTAGTACAGGGAACAATCCAAAAAAAAGAGTTGACATTCACAAATATTTATGCACCAAATGCTAGCACAGCTAATTATATAAAACAAATATTAATGGATATGAAAAGACAAATGAGCACTAATATAATAGTAGTGGGGGACCTCAATACCCCACTGTCACAAATAGACAGGTCAACTAGACAAAATATCAACAGTGAAATACTAGAATCAAACCAAACTTTTGAACAAATGGGCCTAGATATCTACAGAGTATTCTACCCCACAAAATCAGAATACACATTCTTCTCAGCTGCACAAAGGTCCTTTTCCAAAATAGACCACATGCTAGTCCACAGAACAGGTATAAGTAAATGCAAAGAAATTGAACATATCCCTTGTATACTATCAGATCACAGGTCCTTGAAATTGGAGATGAATAGCAAAAGAAATTCCAAGAACTTCACAAATACATGGAAATCAAATAAACTCTGCTGAATAATAACCAATGGTCACAGAAGAAATTAGACAGTTTCTATAATTAAATGATAATGACAGTAGAACATACATGAATCTATGGGACACCATGAAAGCAATTCTACTGGGGAAATTCATAGTAGTAAATGCCAATACTAGGAAAACAGAGCGAGCTCAGATAAACAACCTAATACCGAATTTCAAGCTCCTACAAAAACAAACACAAAGCTCATACAAGGGATGAGAGCAGAAATTAATGCAATGGAAACAAAGAGAACAATACAAAAATCAACAAATTGAAGAATTGCTTCTTTCAAAGATTAAATAAAATTGACAAGCCCTTAGCTAACCTTAACAAAAAAAAGGAAACAAGGGCTGGGGATTTAGCTCAAGTGGTACCGCGCCAACCTTGGATGCACAAGGGCCAAAGTTCGATCCCCAGGACCACAAAAAAAAAAAAAAGGCTCAAACCCATGTAATTAGGAACAAAAATGATGAAATCATAAAAGATCCAGCAGGAACCCACAGGATAAGTCAATACCTAATTTGAGAACCTATATTCCAACATGATGGAAAACACAAAAGAAATTGAGATTCCTAGACACCTAAGAACTACCAAAGTTAAGTGAAGATGTAAAAATTCTGAAAACCCCAATACCAATCAGTGAAATTGGAAATGTAATTTAAAACCTCCCAACAAAGAAAAATCCTGGTCCTAATTGCTTCACTGCTGAATTCTACAAGAAATTTAGAAAACACTGAACCTGCTGAAAGATAGGTTAGGTGGAACTCTTGGAGACACTGGTATAAGGAAAGACTTTATGAACAAAACCTCAGTAGCATGGAAAATAGCAGAAAGAATCAACAACTGGGATCTTATCTTATTAAAAAGCTTCTGCACACCATGGGAAACCACCAACAGAGCAAACAGACAACCTACAATGTGGTTAAAATAATAATAATAATAATAATAATACCAGATGTTCATCCATCAAAGGCCTGCTATCTAGAATATATAAAGAACTTTTTAAAAAATCAGATACCCAATTTAAAGACTCAGTTCAAAAGTGGGGATCTGAAATGAACAGATACTTTTCTGATAGAGAAGTACAGCAAAGAAACGGGGAAAAACGGGGGCTGGGGAATTAGTTCAGTGGTTCCGGTGTCTGCCTGGCAAGCACAAGGTCCCAAGTCTGGTCCCCAGTACCATATACCACAATGCTGGGCATGGTGGCTCACACCTGTCATTCCAGCACTCAGGAGGCAGAGGCAGTAGGATTACTGTGAGTTTCAGGCTAGACGGGGCTACATAGTGAGCTCAGGGCCAGTCTGAATTACAAACCAAGACCCTGTCTCAAAAAATGAAAAAAGAGGGCCGGAGGATTAGCTCAGTGGTTCCGGCGCCTGCCTCGCAAGCGTAAGGACCTGAGTTCGATCCCCGGTTACCACATATAATGCTGGTGGGCGTGGTGGCTCACGCCTGTAATCCCAGCACTCGGGAGGCAGAGACGGGAGGATTGCTGAGTTCGCGGCAGCTTGCCTGGGCACCATAGTGAGCTCAGGGCCAGCCTGAACTACAAAGCAAGACCCTGTCTCCAAAAAGCAAAAAAAAAAAAAAAAAAAAAAATGTTCAACATCACTGGTCATTCAAGAGATGTGTGTGAAAACAACACTGAGATTCTGCCTCACTCCAGACAGAATGGGTGCTATCAAGAAATCTGCTAATAACAAATGCTGGCAGGCTGTGGACCTTTCTTCCACTGTTGGTGGGGATATAAACTGGTGCAACCCCTGTGGAAATCAATGTGGAGATTGCTCAAAAAACTAGGATTAGAAGTCCAATTTAACCCTATTTCCCTACTAAGTATATTTATGAAAGAATTAAAAGCAGTATACCACAGCAACATATGTGTATTCATGTTTATAGCAGTGTAGTTTGTAGTAACTAAATCTTGGAAGCAGCCCATATGCCCATTAACTGGAGGCAGGATGTGGGGTTTATTTTTAATGAAACGGAGTACTACTCAGCCATAAAGAATGAGGAACTACAGATAATTATAGCCAAATGGATCCACATTGAGGCCACACTCATAATAGAAATAGGATGTAGATATGTAAATATTGTGTACTTCTCTAGTGTGAGAAACTGAAGGTGTAAATAAGGTCCAGAATGTATAATAGGTATTGTGAAATAGGAAGAAAATGTTCAAAAAGAAAAGGGAACTGGGAAGAAGCCAGGGAAAACAAAGAAAGGAAAGAAAAAAATTTGATTGCAAAAAGGAAAAAATGGAAACAAAGCTTAAGTATATGGGGGCTTGGGGGTTGAATAGGAAAAATAAGAATCAGGATATACCATGTACAGGTATAAAATCTAATTATGAATGTGATCACAATGTACTCCTAAAATGTACAAGATTAATTTACTTTAAAAAAGAAAAAAGAGGGGCCGGAGATTTAGCTCAGTGGTTCCAGCGCCTGCCTTGCAAGCGCAAGGTCCTGAGTTCGATCCCCAGTAACCACATACAATACTGGGCATGATGACTCACACCCACCAGCAATCAATACCACATACCACAGTGCCAGGTGTGGTAGCTCATGCCTGTCATCCCAGCACTCAGGAGGCAGAGACAGGAGGATTGCTGAGTTCAAGGCTTGCCTGGGCTCCACAGTGAGCTCAGGGCCAGCCTGAACTACAAAGCAAGACCCTGTCTCAAAAAAAAAAAAAAAAAGAAAAAAGGTTAATAATTAAGAGTGATAGTCCACACAAAAGTAATGAAAAATTGCAGGTAGCAAAATTCAGAAAATTTTTCTGTATTTCACACGTGTCTTAAGTATGTCCCTTAGAATACACTATGAATCAGTAAAATATTAGACACAACCACAAAACAGACACAACCACAAAATGGACAAAATCCGTTATCAAGGACACACATTATTCATGAGCTGTGCCTGTAGTCCAGTTGGGCATTTGGCAAGAAGTCTCGAATTCATCTATTTTTGTGTAAATACTGTATCTTTTCCCTGGTATAAAAACCTGAAGATGTAAATGAGTTCTAAAATGAGTTCTAGAATGACAGATATTGTGAAATAGAAAATATTCAAACAGAAAAGGGGGGGTAGGGATAAATAACAAGGGAAAAAATGTGATGATTAAAAAAAGGAAACAAAGCTTATGTACATAGGGGTGGGGAATCATACTGTGGGGGGGGAATGGAAAAAAATGAAAATTCACTCATGTCATATACTGGTACAAGTTCTCAGTGTTGAGTGTGATCATGATCTGTATATAAAGCATACCCATAGCCGGGCGTGGTGGCTCACGCCTGTAATCCCAGCACTTGGGAGGCAGAGACAGGAGGATTGCTGAGTTCGAAGCTTGCCTGGGCTACATAGTGAGCTCAGTGCCAGCCTGAACTACAAAGTGAAACCCTGTCTCAAAAAAAAAAACAAAAAAAACAAAAACAAAAACCATACCCATAAAGGTTCAAATCTAAAAAAACCAAATTCATCTGTTTACATAAGTATTTACCTCTAATCTAAATTGGATATTTATAAATACTGTATTATAAAATGTATATTATAATTTAAGTATTAATGTCAATACTACTTATATTTAATTATATGCTAATATTATCACTATTATTCAATATATTAGGCATGTGGTACAACAGATGTACTAAATGTTGATGATCTTGAAGGGGCTTATTCATGGAGTAAGGTTTATATTCCAAACATGCTGAAAAATCATGCTAGGGCTTATTTTCTGATTAGGTCTTATTTTTGAGAAAATATGTTACTGAAAGTATATGAGGGCACTGATGAGCAGTTTTCACAAAATGAAACAGTGAGATTCCATATAAGGAAGCATTGTAAAATCATGAGTAATCAAGGGAAGGTAGTAAATACCACACAAACTGAAACACCTTACCTTTTGTAGAAAGAAGCCAATGAAGATCAAACGAATATGAAAAAAAGAGGAGAAATCAAACAGGTGAGATCTGGGAGTTAGACAGAAGAGAAATACATCAATGGTCACTAAGCCCTTGAGAAAAGGGAACAGTTCTTTTTCTTAGAGAATGAGTGAAGGATAAGGTGAAAAGACCAACATACAAAGACTTTTATGGTTCCAAAGGAACACACTGTAAAATTATCTGTGAATCTAGCTGGGTCTCATGAAGCACAACTATAATCCTAATCCCTGCTACTAAGGAGCATGAGGCAGGAGCATATGAGTTTGAGGCCAGCCTGGGAAATACAGTGAAATTATACATCAAAGAAAACAGGTGAGGTGTAAAAGAGGAAAAGGAAATTAAGTGTAAAAAAGCTTCAAAAGGCCCAGAGGATTAGCTCGGTGGTTCTGGTGCCTGCCTCCCAAGCGCAAGGTCCTGGGTTCTATCCCCAGTAACCACATACAATGCTGGATGTGGTGACTCACGCCCACCAGCAATCAATACCACATACCATAGTGCTGGGCGTGGTGGCTCACACCTGTCATCCCAGCACTCGGGAGGCAGAGGCAGGAAGATTGCTGAGTTTGGGGTTTGCCTGGGCTACATAGTGAGCTCAGGGCCAGCCTGAACTGCAAAGCAAGACCCTGTCTCAAAAAAATAATATATAAAAATTTAAAAAAAAGATGTCCTGTTCATCCAACAAACATTTATTAAGCCCTTCTATATTCAAAATGTAATTAGTTAAAAAAAATAGAAATTTGTTCTCAAGAAACGCAAAGATAAAGATACACAAAAATAATTATAATACATCATAATCACCTGCAATGGTAGAGATTTGAGCCTGGGGGCCCAGGCCTGTAATCCCAGCACTCTGGGAGGCAGAGGCAGGGAAATCTAAAGGTCAAACCCTGGCAAATTTAGGAGACCTGCCTCAAAACAAAATTTTTTAAAACCTGTGGTTGAAACTTAGCCCAAAAACCATGAGCCTGATCCCCAGTACCAAAATGGAGGCAGTGGAAAGAGAAGGAGGGAAAGGAATATTATAGTATCCCCAGAAAGAACCTTCTAATATGGTATAGGACGATTGGAGTCATTTTGGGAAGGTTAGACTTCCTGGAGAAGGTGATTCCTGGGCTGAGATTTAAAATCTTAAAAGTTAGAACATCAACAAATAGATCTGGTAAGTTAAAATAAGAAAAACTAGGCAAGGGTCTTAGGAGGAAATGAGCAAACGCAAAGGCACAGATGAGAAATACATCACTTCAGATGAGTTTCACATGATGTTCCCTCTCCTCTTCGAAACTTCTAGGAATCCAGCTCACATCTCCCTTTCTAAACCACACAGACTGTCCAGATCATCTGACTAGCACCCAACTGTGCACAATGACCCATTCTCCATCTCTTCTACATAATTTTATACTATATCGCTTTATAAGCCCAGCCTTAAACAAATGTTATTTTCTCATTAAATGTTTCATATTTATGAAAGGTTTATTAAACTCCATGCTGGAAAACAAACCTTAAGCGCACAGTGGACATCTGATTAATATTTCATTAAATTATTATAAATGAGGGCCGGAGGGTTAGCTCAGTGGTTCCGGCGCCTGCCTCGCAAGCGCAAGGTCCTGAGTTCGATCCCCGGTAACCACATACAACGCTGGGCGTGGAGACTCACACCCACCAACAATCAACACCGCATACCACAATGCCGGGCATGGTGGCTCACGCCTGCAATCCCAGCACTCAGGAGGCAGAGGGAGGCAGAGACAAGAGGATTGCTGAGTTCGCAGCTGCTTGCCTGGGCTCCATAGTGAGCTCAGGGCCAGCCTGAACTACAAAGCGAGACCCTGTCTCCAAAAAAAAATATTATAAATGATATAAACTTATAAAAAACATTTCGAGTTTTTGAAAAAGGTACACCTTTATGAGTAAAAATTATCTGCAGTAAAATCCTTGCTGTAGTTCTCTTAAGTACAGCTTTCATATATGAATTTTAGAAATTTAGAAATATTAAACTAAACATGAACAGTTTGAAATGTGTAAAGAAATAAGAGAAATGAAAACTCCACTATCAAGATGATTATGAACTAAACCACTAAAAGTGCTATAACTTCAACTAATCTAAAACAACAGAATGGAGACCTTTGGATCACGGACATAAGCACTCATTTTGGCCACATTATATGTATAGGAAAATTCTTAAAGTATTGCTTAAAACAATTATCATTTTTAATTAAACTCCAAAATTTTTCAAGTATGAAACAAGAAAAATTGTCAAATGCCTTATAAAAGCTGATCTAACATAACTAAACATCTATTGCTCATTGAAATTAAATTGAACATAATAATTGTAGTTTTATAAGATGTTAACCAGTACCAGAGAATTTTGTTGAGGCTTTTCTTATTAAGAGAAAAACCAAAGTGGTTTCCTGACTTCTCTGTCAACATTACTAAATAAAATCAAGAAACTATGAAAACTATATGAATAATTTATAATAAATTATCACCTAAATGTATAGAAAATATTTTTTCTTAATTATTTGGATAATCCTTTCTCAAAATGTATTCAAAGGTGCACAAGGTCCACAAGATATCTTTTTTTTTTTTTTTTTAATGAGACAGGGTCTCACTACATAGTTCATGCTAGCCATCAGCTCACTATGTAGCTCAGGCTGGCCTCCAACTCATGGCAACCTTTCTGTCTCAGTCTCCTGAGTCCTGGAATTATAGATTTGTGCCACCAATCCTGGCAAGTCTTTAAAAATAGGTTTCACAATCAAATAAATCTGGGAAATAGTACACACTAGCTCCCCACCCTAGAGATTAACACTCCCAATAGCATAATGAGAACCTGTTCAACTTATAATTTCCAAATTTACTTGAGAAACATGGAATTTTTCCCCATAATTCATAAGACAAATACTATGGAAAATGTGTTCCTGGAAGAACACACTTTGGGAAGTTTTAATCTACAAAATTGTTCTATGTTATTTCACTAGTGGCATGGCCTAGTTTAATTATAAAGAATAATTTCCCAGTAAGAACCCGTGTTCATTCATTACCAAGACCAACAGAAGAACATTATCAACAAAGACTACAGAAACTGCTTCTTTCAAATTATAACCTTTTAGAGTTCTCCAAAGAATGTGCCATTAATAAGTTCTTCCCACACACAAACAGAATCTCATGGTGAAGTAAAACTATAGATTGTGATTCATTCATGAATCAAGAAATAGGTCTTGGGCCGGGGATTTAGCTCAATGGTTCCATCCTCTGCCTTGCAAATTCAAGGTTCTAAATTCGATCCCCAGTAACCACATACCACAGTGGGGGGGGGGCCTCACGCCTACCAGCAATCAGCACCACATACCACAATGCTGGGCATGGTGGTAATCCTATAATCCCAGCATTGGGAGGTGGTAATGCCTATAATCCCGGCATTTGGGAGCAGAAGCAGGAGGATTGCTGTTAGTTCAAGGCTTGCCTGGGCTACATAGTGAGCTCAGTCAGGGTCAGCCTGAACTACAAGTGAAACTCTTTGTCTCAAAAAAAAAGTCTTAACCAGACCTTTTTTTAATGAAAGTGTAGGCTAAAGTATAAAAGTACCTTGATCAGGGCCGAAGGATTAGCTCAGCGGTTCCGGCGCCTGCCTCGCAAGCGCAAGGTCCTGAGTTCGATCCCTGGTAACCACACATAATGCTGGGCGTGGAGATTCACGCCCACCAACAATCAACACCGCATACCACAATGCCGGATGTGGTGGCTCACGCCTGTAATCCCAGCACTAGGGAGGCAGAGACAGGAGGATTGCTGAGTTCGCGGCGGCTTGCTTGGGCATCATAGTGAACTCAGGGCCAGCCTGAACTACAAAGCGAGACCCTGTCTCAAAAAAGAAAAAAGAGGGCCGGAGGGTTAGCTCAGTGGTTCCGGCGCCTGCCTCGTAAGCGTAAGGACCTGAGTTCGATCCCCGGTTACCACATATAATGCTGGGCGTGGTTGCACGCCTGTAATCCCAGCACTCGGGAGGCAGAGACGGGAGGATTGCTGAGTTCGCGGTGGCTTGCCTGGGCACCATAGTGAGCTCAGGGCCAGCCTGAACTACAAAGCAAGACCCTGTCTCCAAAAAGCAAAAAAAAAAAAAAGTACCTTGATCAAAGGTAAACACTACCTCACATATACCTAATTTCAGGTGTATATACATATTCATACTGGCTTGTTTGTAAAGTGTTTTATTCCGGTGCTAAGGAGTGAGCCCAGCGTTTCTTCCGTGCTGAACACTTGCTCTACCACTGAGGTGTATTTCAGCCCCAAAATGTATTTTTTAACGTGAGAAGTAACCCTTTTGGAAAACTTTGGTTTTTGTTGTTGTTGTTGGTTTGTTTTTTGTTGTTGTTGTTGAGACAGGGTCTAGCTTTGTAGTTCAGGCTGGCCCTGAGCTCACTATGGAGCCCAGGCAAGCCTCGAACTCAGCAATCCGAGTGCCTCTGCTTCCCGAGTGCTGGGGTGACAGGCGTGAGCCACCACGCCCGGCACTGTGGGGTGTGGTACTGATTGCTGGTGGGCGTGAGCGACCACTCCCAGTGTTGTCATATGTGGTTATGGGGGATCGAACCTGGGACCTTGTGCTGCTAGGCATACCCTGGAACCACCGAGCTAAATCTCCGGCCCTCTGGAAAACTTCTTAAAGCAACTCACAGGACTAGGACTTCATGGGTTTTGAAAAGCACACCCTGAATCACACACCGTATCTTGGGCACACCGCGTGAACCGGTGCTCGGCCTTGTCCTTCGGGACCGCAGGCCGCGGACCACTTGCTGGCCGTGGGGGTGGGGGCCCGTCCCACAGCCTCCTCCCCCGGTCCAAGAAGGCGTGAGGGCCTGGCGTTCCCTTTAGGGTTGAGGGGCTCGGCTCGTCAGGACGTCACTCCCTGCCTTCCCGCGCCGGCGGCCCGCGGACAGCGCTGCCGCCTGGCGGGCTCCGGGGGAAGGGAGGGCAGCGCCGGCGCGCGGAGGGCGGGGCCGGGAGCGGCCGGGAGCGCGGAGGCCGAGGCACGGGCTGCGCGTCCTCCGCCCTCCGTCCTCCGCGCCGCCCGCGTGGCCGCTCCCCGCGTGGCCCGCACGCTAGGCGGCGGGCGGAGGGACCTTGGCCGTGCCCGCGCGGCAGAGCGGAGTCCCCGGGAGGGGCCCCCGAGCCGTCCAAGGGACGCGGGCCGCTGACTCAGGGCCTCCCGCCTCGGCCTCACAGGGGCGGGCGCTGCGAGGAAGACGCGCCTCGGCACGCCGCGGCACGACACAGCGCGGCGCCTCCTGGCCGACGCCTCGCCCGCCCGCCCGCCGGCGGCAAGGGCAGCGGAACCCTGGGGCGCAGACGGCCGCGCGGGGAACCGGCCTGACCCACCTGAGCGCTCAGCGCAGAGCAGCCTGGCGCCGGTTACCTCAGGGAAAGCAGGCGCTCTCAACAGCGCTTCCGGTCCACGTTTTCCCGCCCAGAGGCAGTTCCGGTCAGCCCCGCCCCACCCCCACCCCGCCCAGCTTTTCCCTCCCGAGCAGTGCAGGAACTTGGACAAAGCGATGTTTTCTTGTTTTGATTTGTCCCTTTTACAGGTACAATATATATATAAACTCGTGAATGCCCTGGATGTTCCACGTTTTTAAGCACATGGGTTGGTTTATAGACTCTCCCATTCTTTGATACAAGTACTGTATGCTAATGGATTGTGCCCCTGAAGTTCCTCAGGTTCATTACTATCTGGCTTTTTCATTTATATTGCGTTAAAATACATGTAACAAAATTATCCATTTCTGGACCGGAGATCTAGCTCAGTGTTTCCGGCACCTGCCTGGCAATCGCAGGGTCCCTGGTTCCATCCCCGGTGACCAATGCCGGGCGTGGTGCCGTCCCAGCACTCGGGAGGCAGAGGCAGGAGGATTGCAGAGTTTAGTCGCTTGTCTGGGCTACATAGTGAGCTCGGGGCCAGCCTGAACTACAAAGTGAGACCTTGTCTCCAAAAAAAAAAAAAAAATTATCCATTTCATCCATTTTCAAGCGGCGCTGATTGTGTTCATGGTACTGGGCAATTTACCAATATTTGGCTCTGAAATTTTAGGAGGAAAACAACTGGTGTCCTCCTGTGCGCATCTGGACCAGCTGCCACACTTGTGATCTGACCATTTGTCCCCCAGTTTGAGAGTTGTTGCAACTTGTACCATCTCTCCAAGGATAAAAGGTACAGCTATCTCTAATACTAATATTTACCGATAATTCACTCAGTGTCAAACAATGAACAGTTTCATCTACAGAATGTATCCACAAAAACCCTGACTGTGTATCCTTAGCATATTAAGAAACGGAGGAGTAGAGAATTTCATGAATCAACTTGAAAGCCTCCGGATCCCCTTAATGCTGTGCGCCCTGCTCCAGTTGATCAGCGCTGCCCGGTTTGAACAGTATTGTCTCCTCCAAAATTCGCGTTGAAACAGTCCCCAGGGCAACAGTGTTAAGGGTGTGGCCTTCAGGTTGTGACTGAGTCATGGGTGCGGGTGCTCTCAGAAGATGCCTTGGCAGCCCTCTGTGGCCCCTGGAGACTTGATCCTGAGTGTCTGGATCTGGGAGCAACAAATTTCCGTTGTTTATGAAAGTCTTGGGGAAAAAAGTCTTGGAATCCCAAATTCAAGTCCTACCAAGGTAATTTAGCAAGACCCTGACTCCAAATAAAAAGGGCTGGGGTGTAACTCAGCAGCAGGATTGAGGAAATTGCAGTTCACAGAAGTCCCACGTGGGGGAGAACTCAGGGCTGGTGGCCACCAAGACACACAACGCTAACCCTAATAATAATGTGAAGATTTTATGGCGAGGCTTAAAAATGTTTTACAAAGCAGACGAGAAACAGAAAAACAAGTTTAAAATACATGGAAAATGTCAAAATACAAAGAAACATGATGATAAGCTATATCACTACCTTTAAATACAAATAAGAAACTCAACCAAAGAAATATAAAATATAACACATTCTTCACTCTGTCCACTGAATGTTTACAAAAATTAGACCAAGAGCTACATTAAAGCTCTAATAATTTTACAAAAATTAGAGATCTTACAAGCCATAATAATAAAAACAACAATCTATAGTCAAACTAGATGGCCGTGTAGCTCTGGCTCCTCCCACAAGCCACTCTCCAACCGGGTAAAGGACTAAAGGACTGAACTCGTGCCGGCCTGCCCTGAAAGGAGAGAGGAAAGAAAGTGAGCATGAGATGCCAGCACAGGGCATGAGCAAAGGTCATTGGTGCGTTGACAAGATCTCAGGACAGCTGATAGCAGAAGGAAGCAAAACTGATGGCAAGGCTGTGGACCTGAGGAGGTGATTATGCCATCCTGCTGCTAGAGGTACCCCCACGACCTTAGCATGCTGAATCCAAAATTCAAACTTAGTAATTAACTAAGGAAGTGAGAGACAAGCACAGTGAAAACTACAGTGCTCTGGGGAAAAAAGGAGATTGAAGCAGAAATCAGAAAATGAATAACTATCCCCTATTCCTGGAGAGACAGAACCAATGTAGTCAAAATGACCATACTGACAAAACTAATCTGTAGATATCGTGCAATCCCAGTCAGAATTCCAACATCATTTGTCAGAGAACAAGAGAAAACAACCCTACAATTCACATGGAACCAGAAGAGACCTAGTACAGCAAAAGCATCCCGGGCAATAAGAGCGGTGTGGGAGGCATCACACTACCTGATTCCAGTTCTATTTCAAAACTACAGTGATAAGCACAGCAAGGTCCTGACAAAAACAGAATATCGGTCCATGGAACTGAACAGAGGTTGCAGAAACAGCTCTAAGCACATTCTACTATCTGATCTTTGTCAAAGGAGCCAAAAACATAAGATGGAGGAAAGACAGTCTCTTTAGCAAATGGTACTGTGGAAAATGGCTATCCAGATGCAGAAAATTGAATCTAAATGTTTATCTGTCACTGTGTACTAAAATAAAATCAAAATGGACCAAAGACCGAAATATTAAGAGAAACAACTTGCTAGAAGACAAAATAGGCAAAGATTTTCTGAACATAACCCAAATATCACAAGAAATTACTTCAAGAATCAACAAATGGGAATTGTTAAAAAGCTTCCTCACAGCAAAGAAAAACAACAGATTACAGAATGGGAAATCTTTGTTGCCAGCTTGTTATGGCTTGATCGATATGGCCCCAAAAGCATCATGTGCTTGTAGGTAGGGCCTTTGAGGGTGACTAGATCATTGGTGTGTGATACTGGATTAGCCCACCGATTGGTTGAGCATAGTTCGGGGGGCCACTGAAGAGGAAAGACTGACCAATAAGATTGTAGCCTGGATGGAATAAAAAGTGAAAAAGGAAGCTTCACTACTTCTACCTGCCCTGCCACAAACTGTTTCTCCTCTGCTATCCTCCTCT
Organism: Thryonomys swinderianus; assembly: GCA_004025085.1. Lineage (NCBI taxonomy): Eukaryota > Metazoa > Chordata > Mammalia > Rodentia > Thryonomyidae > Thryonomys > Thryonomys swinderianus. The sequence goes on along the minus strand of PVIC010001384.1, from coordinate 9,741 downwards.
GCTTTACAGCCCTGCCTTGGAGTCAGCTGACTGCAAACTGATACCTCCACAGACTACGAGCCAAAACACTCCTTTACCTTGTGAGTGTTGAGCATTTGGTCCCAGCAGTAAGAAAGCAACTAAGACATGGTCACACTTCTGAGAGAGGATTAATATCTAGAATGTGTAAAGAATTCAAAACAATAGATCCCCCAAAATAAGACCCCATGAAAACAATGGACAACTGAAGTGAATAAACACTTCTCCAAACAAGAAATACAAATGACCAGTAAATTCGTGAGAAAACGTTCAGTATTGCTGGTCATTAGAGAAATGCAAATTAAAACACTGAGATTCTATCTTAGGTCAGAAAGAATGGCCATCATCAAGATGGGGGATGGGTAAGGGAGGGAAGGGAACGAAGAAAAGAATTTAGAAGTGTTATGTAGATATATCAACTCCCCAAAAGAAATGTAAACATTGTGTAATTATGAAAAAATAATTCAGATGTTTTATGCGCACACACACACACCAGTGCTGCACGAGGAATGTGATCGCTGTGGACTGCAAATGAGTATTAATAAAACTATAACTGAAAAAAGTTCTCACAACTTTCCCAGCACAATTCTACCTTCAGAACAGGACACCTCGAAGAGTGTTTGAACATACGCAGCCAGAAGGGCATGTTCGCAGTGGACGCCTCTTCCAGCGCGAGAGGAGAGGAGCGCGCAGCACGCAGTGGGCACCTCGCCAGGGACCGACCTGGGCTGGGAGCGTGGGGAAGGAGCCTTTCCTCCGGCGCCGCCGACAGCCGGGCGGAGGCCCCGCGGGTCCGGGCCAGCTTCCGGGGAGCTCAGCCCGGGGCCGTGCGAGCTGTGAGCATGGCAGAGGCGCCGGAGCCGACACCCCCTTCCACTCAGGCGGCCCCACGCGTGTGAGCTCTGCACCACCCCGCGTGAGTCCAGGAGGCCACCAAGACACCGAGGCTTCCTTCAGAGATTTCCGCAGACTCATGTCTTTAAGTAAATTTCTTTTGGTGGCTGCCTAAAAACATAAACATGGTACACACTTTTAGGGCCTATTTATGTCCTCAAACATTCATTATTTCTATGGGGAAAACATTAAAAACCCTTTTTTCTACTGTTTTGATGCACACAGCACGTGATTAGCACCTATAACCACCCTCTGTGCAAAGAACAGTAGAATTTCTTGTTTCAGTCTAAATGTAATTAATTGCCCATTGACCAGCCCCTATACACCAGCGCTGCAAGAAACCTGGCGGAGACATGTTGAAGGAGAAAACTGCTCTTATCTTTGGTTCACAGTTTTCAGCCCATGGGCAGCTGGCTTCATCACTTTTTTCAACTGATTTTATTGGTACATTGTATAAATACATTACGTTCATATTAACATGGAGACTTTGTACCAGTACATGACACACCTTGATCTTCATCTTTTCCTATTCCCCTGACCTTCCTACAACCTCTCACCCCTATACACATAAGCTTTGTTTCCTTTTTTTTTTTTTTTTTTTGCTTTTGAGACAGGGTCTCGCTTTGTAGTTCAGGCTGGCCCTGAGCTCATGGCAAGCCGCCGCGAACTCAGCAGTCCTCCTCTCTCTGCCTCCTGAGCTGTTTCCTTTTTTTTACTATCAAATTTTTTTCTTTCCCTTCTTTACTTTCCCCTATATCCCACCCCTTTTCCCTTTTCCTTTTGAACATTTTCTTCCTATTTCACAATGGCTATCATACATTTCGGAACTCATTTATCCCTTCAGTTTCGCATACCAGAGAAATGATATGGTATTTACACACCTGTGTCCTGTTGATTTCATCTATGAGTATGTCCTCAAGGTACAACCATTGGAGTATAAATGACTCAAATTATCAATCTTGAGTAATACTCCATTTTACATTTTTTAAAAACACAGCCTTCTGTATCTAGTTTCCTGTTCATAGGCATTTGGGCTGTTTCCAAGGTTTAGCTATTACAAACTGAGCTGCTATGAACATGGGTTAGAACAGTGTTGAGGCAGAAACACCTTGACAGAAAGGTGTGGGGAAAGAAAGTTGCTCACCTATGGCCTCCGGGAAGCAAAGAGGAAGCGGAGGAGCCAGAACTTCAAAGTCGTGACCCAGTGACTTCCTGTGTCTTACCCGGAGGTTCTAGCAGGGACGTGCAGCTATGCACTCACGTTGTCCTAGGAAGCGGTCCCCTCTGCCGGGCTGCTCGTCCTCTGGCCAAGTGTGCAGCTTCAGGAGGGACGCGTCCATGGAGCAGCGAGGGAGGAGGGGACGCCTCCTAGCAGCCAGATCAGCCACGTCAACCCTGCGATCAGTGGGGTGACGGTGTCAGCTTCACACCCCAGGGCCCACTGCGTTATAAGCCCAGTCAGCTCATGAACTTGGCGGTAGGTTAATTCACTTATGAAGTCAGTGCTTTCATAACCCAGTTGCTTTCCCAGAAGTCTCACCACTCTTCTTCACATGAGCCTTTCCAGGACATTTTAGATCAAACCATGACCAGCCCACAAACTCCGCATGTCGCTTCCCCCTCGACCAGCAAGGAAGACGCGACCGCGAACTCTTCTTTCTGCTGTTTTATTCAGGATCCTTTGCTCGAGCAAAAACAAAAAAAGAGGTCTTCTCAGGGCTCTCCCAGTATATATATACCTAGTCATCAGCCAATGCCTGAAGGACACGTGGCATTCTGGGATAGGCGGTTATACAGCGGAAGTGAACTGGCTGATCAGGCAATGCCTAAATATAGACTTGCTTTTCAGCGGATACAGACCACTTGACCTACTCCTTCAGCGCCATCTTTTGGGCGCGGTTGCCCTTTGGCTCTCCACATCCGCACCTTGGTGACCATGTTTCTACCCTCAGGGCCTATGACACTGACACTCAGACTCGCTGCAGGGTGAGGTCGCCCAGTACTTGTCTTTCAGAGGTTGTCTTGTTGCACTTACAATGCTCTCCACCCCCATCCATGTTGGTGCAGGTCATAGGGTTTCATTTTTGCTATGAATGAACAGTATTATACTGTATGTACGTGTACACACACACACACACACACACACACCTGTAATCTGAACACTTTGGGAGGCTGAGACAGGAATCTCAAGTTTGACACCAGCCTGGGTAACTTTATGACTTAATGAGAACTTTTATCAGGATTAAAAATTGGAAAGGGCTGGGGATATTGCTCATTGTGTAGGCTTGGGTTAAATCCCCACTGCTACATAAAAGGGCACTATATCTAAATGTACATTTCTCAAGGAAGACATGCAAATAGCCAACAAATAAAAAACCCTCAATGTTAGTAATTACCAGGGAAATGGAAACCAGAGAAGTAGTGAGCTATTCCCTCCCCCTAGTAAAAATGGTTATAATCAAATAGTGCCGGTGACAATGTGGAGGAAAAGGAACCCTCTCACACACTGGATGGGAATAGAAATTAGAGCCGCCAGAGAAAACAGTATCAAGATCCTCAAATGATCAAAACAGAACCGCTGCATGACCCAGCAGTCCCAGCATGAGGTATGCACCCAGGAAGTAAGATTCGTGTGCCAAAGTGGAAGAGCTCAGCATTACAGCCAGATGCTGCCACACAAGTGCAACCACTCAAGTGCCACAGCTGCAATTTAAAGATTCAAAAACTTGAACGTTACTCAAAGAGATGGAGAAAACTCTTTGCCATCAGCCGACTCAGAGTGGTTTGCCCACTCCAAATTCTGAGCACAAAGTAGAAATGAGAGCAGCCTTATATAGCGATTTACAAGGTAATGGAGTGGGCCACATGCTGGGCAAACATTCTCACAAAACAGGATGGTGAAGTTACAGAACTGTGCTCAAACACAGACCAGGTGAGCATGCTGAAGGAAGCAGAGGGTTGGAGTCACCAGAACTTCTGAGACGTCTGGTGGGAACGTCCTAGGCTCAAACAGTTACAGAACATTCTGATGCATTGGCAGGAACACCATGCAGCACCAAGGGTTACATTTCTGAAACATAACGTTTTATGGAAAAAAAAATGTGGAGGAGGCAAAGGCAAAGACTTGCCCTATTGGGTATTATTGGTTTACCAGATGAGCCTATTAAAGGGACACTTCTGCAACACATTCCCTGCAGCACTGCTCACAACACCAGGAGGTGGAATTCACACCATTCACCACCTTAAGAGCCAAGCTGGCATCTTCACCATCAACCCTGGTCAGCAGAAGCGGCAGCCACCCACCCTCGCAGAAACGCTGGAGGCCCCACCAGGCCCCTGGGCATTGCCTTGGCCACAGAGGAATCTTCTGGCCTCTCCTGGGACATGGCAGGGGGTGGTGTCCCAAGCACTTCGTACAAGTGCTTTCTGCAGCCCAGTCCCTCCAGCTGAAGTCAGAGTCACAGCAGCATGACAAGGGCAGTGCTGATGGGCTTGGGACAGCCATGACCTACACGGGTCGCTGGGGACAAACTGTAGTCACAAGGCAAACACAGTCTTAAGGCATTGACTTGTTCCAGGAATAGGGAAGTCTGTGCAGAAGACTGCAGGCTTCCCGGCTGGTGGCGGGCAATACTGCTACCCCACTGCTGCTGAGGCAGGATAACCTCTGCTGGGCACAGCACAGAGAAAGCAAGAACCCAGATACGCAGAAGGATCTTAACTTGTTCCTTCTGCGATTTGTTTTTTGAGATAGGGTCTCACTTTATAACTCAGTCTGACCCTGGGCTCACTGTGTAGCCCAGGCTAGTCTTGAACTCAAAAAATTACTTTTTGTTTATATTTTATTACTACATGCTTGCAATAAATAATGATTTCATTTATGGTGGGGACTTGGTCCAGGTACATAACATTCTTTTCTGTTCCCCACCCCTCCCAAATTCCCCCCCCATCTCTTCCTTCCCTTCTATGTGCCAAAGCTCCGTTTCCTTTTTCTTTCAATTATTTTCCCTCCCTTCCCCTCATCTCCCCCTACTCTCTGCACCTCTTACTGTCCTTCTCATTTGAAAAAGATCTCCCACCTTCCTGTTATCTTCCATTTTGATCTTTGTTTCTATTCTGACTTCCTCCTACAAGAGAAACCGCGTGATACTGCACGTGCGTGCCCTACTGGTTCATCGGACATCGTGGTCTCCAGGGGCACCAGCACACCTGCCAGGGCCGCGAGCGGGTCCTGCCTCACTGCAGGAGGCGTCCCACTGCCGGCAGACGCTGTATTTCCCTGACTCGGTCATCTACGGGTGGGCACAGGAGCCACTTCCAAGATTTAGCCAGGATAAGTTGTGCAGCTCTAAACGTGAGTAAGCAAAGTTGTAAGGCAGTGTCTTACTGGTTCAGGGAGATACCTAGGAGTCAGATGGAATTTGTAGCTTTAGTTTCTGGAGGAAACTCTCCAATTATTTATATTGTGGTTGTAACAAATGAACACACATTTCTGAGAAGGGGCTCCGGTGAGGAATGTGAGTGGATTTGGACATTGTCTACTGAAGCCGCCTTCTCCTCTTCGCAGAGGAGGCCGAGGCCTGGTTTATTGTCAGGCAAGAAAAATTCCGGCGGTGACCAAGCAGGCTGTGACATACAGCAGCCCGGGCGGCTCTGCTCAGGGGAGGGGACGGACCCCAGACGGCACTGCCTGTCAGGAGCGCAGCGAGCTCGAGGGGCCGAATGCCCCGGCGTGACAGGCAGGCGCGGGAGGGCACGGGACCGCCGGGCGGCGGCACGCAGGACTCCGAGCCGCGCCGGGCTCCCGGGCCTCGCTCTCCTCCGCCCCGCGGGTGCTGCGGGGTGACTGGGAGACCAGGAGGGCTCCGGCTCCTCCCCCGGGTCTCCCGGGCCCCGCCCGTGCCCCCGGTGCCTGTGCTCCCCGCAGAGTGGCACGCGGGGGCTGCACGCTGCGGTCCGCACTGAGAAAGAAGCGTAAGCGCAGAACCGTAGGCGGTGAGGGGTGTCCGCCGGGAGGCGTGGAGGTGCGGGGCGGAGCGAAGCTAGCCGGGACGGGCGGGTGGACCGGCCGGGCGGACGCCGCCCGGAGCTGCGTTTCACTTGGCGCACCAGGATCGCAACGCACGGTGGCGCTGCAGACGCAGGGCCGAGATGAGCAGAACCGATCCCAGAGTGAACGGGCCCCCGTCTGAAGATGCGGTGGGGCCGGTTCACAGACCCTTTTCCGCAGCGCAGGAAAGTGGCCGAGACCCAGGTCACCACGCCCACGACGTGGCCGGCCGTTTCGGCAGCGCAGTCGGCTCCAGACGAGAAAGAGCACGCACAAGCGGCGGCCCGTGCTGACGGCGGCCGACACGGAGAGCCCTGCGCGGGGCGGGCCAAGAGCTCGCGGCGCGCAAGGTCAGCTCTCACCGCGGGACACGAGTGGCCTTCGCGTGACACAGCGCCAGGCAGGCGAGGGCGATGAAGTCGGCCAAGGCGGAGAGGCGGTCGCACTGGATGGAGAAGAGCAGGAGGAAGAGGGCGGCCCGGTGCCCAGGCCCGGCAGGGCGATGCCAACACCCAGAGGGAAAGTGACTTCCGTAACCTGCTTCAGCACAGCCCGCTCAGGGCGCGGGAGGGCGCTCACACCTGTGGTAGTCCAGGAGCCCCCGGCGGGTCGCCTCGGCCGGGGACGTCCACCAGCGAGCACCCTGCGGGGAGGGGCGTCCCCAGACTCCCCCGCGCCCAGCCGCGCACGGCGTCCCCACGGCCCTCCTGCGTCCATCCGCCCGCGTCCTCCAGCTCGTGCGTGTGCAGGGCCCTGCGCCCCAGGCCGGAGCTGACCTCGCCCGCACCGGGACGCGGACCGCGCAGGAGCCAGCGCGGAGCGGAGCGGAGCGGAGGGGCCGGGACAGGGCAGGAGGCCGAGGAGCCCCCCTCCCCGGCGCCCCCGGCCTCTCTCCGGCCCCCCCGCTCCTCTCTCCTCCGCCCGGTGTCACAGGGGGCGGCTCCGCCTGCTCCTTCGCCATCCGCCCGAGCCCTCAGCCAGGGGAGGCCGCATGGCACCGTGGTGCCCTCCGGAACCTGGCTCGCCGCGCCCCCTGTCCCCGTCACCGCACGTCCGGCCACCCGACGGCCCCGAACTCCCGTGAGCGTGTGTGAGCTGCTGACCTCGCTGCCCACGAGCTCGTCCTGGCCCCGGCCGCAGCCCTCGGGCTCCTGTGCCCCAGGGAGGCCCTGACCCCTCCACACGGGCCCTCTGCCGGGCACCGCACCGCTCTGGTGGGCACAGGCCCCGCTGGGAGCTGGGAGGAGCGCGAAGCCGGGCCGGCCCCACCAGCCCTGCGCCTCCCCTCCCCTCGCTCTCGGGCTCCGCCTCCTGCTCGCTCGCGCTGCTCGGGCTGCTTTCTCTCTGTAACGTCCTTTTTCACCGGAGATTGAATCTAGCCCTTGCTCTGAGCCGCATTCCCAGCCCACCGTCCTCTTTAATTTTGAGAATGAGCCTTGCTAAGTTGATAAGCACTCCCAGTCCCATGAGTTCTCAAACAGAGACATGGCACTTTTCAGGATGAGAGTACAATGAGTTTTTTTTTGTTTGTTTGTTTTTGAGACAGGGTCTCACTTTGCAGTTCAGGCTGGCCCTGAGCTCACTATGTAGCCCAGGCAAGCCTCGAACTCAGCAATCCTCCTGCCTCTGCCTCCCGAGTGCAGGGATGACAGGCGTGAGCCACCACGCCCGGCTCTGTGGTATGCGGTGTTGATTGTTGGTGGGCGTGAGTCTCCACACCCAGCATTGTATGTGGCTTCCGGGGATCGAACTCAGGACCTTGAGCCTGCGGCGCCAGAACCACTGAGCTAACCCTCCGGCCTTTGTATTATTATTTTTGAAAATGAAGTTCTTTTTGTCTCTGTTGTCAATTTTTTCTATTTCCTTTCCCATGTGAGTCATGGTTAATGTTCTTGTCCGGTAACTCCAAGTTCTTGCTCCCTCGTGGATCTAATTCTGTTATTTTATTTTGTTTCGCTTGTTTGTTTCTCTTTATCAGTATGAAACGTGTTGTCTTGGCTCTTTACACAAACACTGTCCCTTTTTTGCAAATTAAAAACTGGGAGTCAGGTCACTGTGTTCTCCCTTGTACAGCGGCTCTTCATCAGCTTTTCCTTGGCCAACATTTGCTCTGCAGAGTAAAGGGGTGTTTTCCACCCCTTCACTGAAACTTTGCTCCAATATGTTCTTCACTTGACCAATTATTTGCTCAAGACAGGAAAGCCTAGGAACCACCTTGAAAAGCAGCCTCTAGCACCACAAATACCCATCACATATTTGGCTTCACCAGCGAGAAGCCTCTTCTTCTCTCCCCATCGCTGGGCAGAGGACGCAGTGTCTCCATGGCACGGGCACATCTTGCTGGCCTGTCCCTCCCTGGGGGGAAGACCACGCACGCGGGCTGTGTTTTTCTCAGCGGGTAAGGGGTCTCCCTCAAGTTTTTCTCCACTTTTCTTTCTTGTCTTTCCCGTGCTTCATCTCCCAGATCGGAAGAAGCCAGAGAGCCTCCTCTTATCCCATGTGCAGACTGCTCAGGGACCCTGTGTGTGGCCTAGATCTTAGTGTGTCCTCTTGACCTCCTGTTCCTGTGTCCTCTTGACCTCCTGTTCCTGTGTCCTTTTGACCTCCTGTTCCGTTTCTCTTCCTTGTTTACTTTGCTCAACTTTCTCAGTGTCTTGGGGAAAGAGAGCTGTGGACGCCTTGGTGCTCTGCCTCAGCTTACGATCGGTCCCAGTTTACTGATCTGGGTTAAATCACTGTCTGAGCTTTTTCCCTAGATGTCTTATTTTTTAGTTGATTTTATTGGGACATTTTATATACACATCAGGATCACACTCAATATTGAGAACTGTACCAATACATAACACAACTTAATTCTCATTTTTTCCCATTCCCCTGCGTACCCTCCAACACTCACCCCCTATATACTTAAGCTTTGCTTGCTTTTTTTACCATAACATTTTTTCTCTCCCCTCATTACTTACCCCTTCCCGCTTTTCCCTTCGAATATTTTCTATTTCACATCATCCAGTATACATTTTTGAACTCATTTACACCTTAAATTACTCATACTAAAGAAAATATATGGTATTTACACATCTGTGTCCTATTTATTTCACTTATGAGTATGTCTTCAAGGTACATCCACTTGAGTATAAATGACTCAAAATTATAATTCTTTATGACACAGTAATACTCCATTTTATTTTATTTTTTTAATGCATCTTCTTTATCCAGTCTCCCATTGATGGTAGAGGGCTGCTTCCGAGATTTATCTATCACAAATTGAGCTGCAATAAACATGGGTGCACATATGTTGCTGTGATATGAATCTTTTAATTCTTTTGTTTATATTCCTAGCAGGGAAATAGCAAGGTCAAATGGGACCTGTAATCCTAGTGTTTTGAGGAATCTCCACACTGATCTCCATAGTGGTTGTACCAGTCTGCATTCCCACCAGCAATGGAGAAGGGTTCCTCTCTCCCCACAGCCTCGCCAACATTTGTTGTCAGTTGATTTCGTGATAGCAGTCATTTTTGTGGAATGAGATAGGATCTCAGTGTTGTTTTCATCTGCATCTCTTGAATGACTGGCAATGTTGAGCATTTCTGTATCTTCATCCTCTGAGAAGTGTTTGTTCATTTCAGATGCCCATTTTTTTTTTTCTTTTTGAGACAGGGTCTCGCGTTGTAGTTCAGGCTGGCCCTGAGCTCACTATGGTGCCCAGGCAAGCCGCCGCGAACTCAGCAATCCTCCTGTCTCTGCCTCCCGAGTGCTGGGATGACAGGCGTGAGCCACCA
>PVIC010001383.1:75347-93270 GCA_004025085.1 Thryonomys swinderianus | reverse complement strand
GCACTGTGGTATGTGACATTGATTGCTGGTGGGCGTGAGTCTCCATGCCCAGCATTGTATGTGGTTACTGGGGATCGAACTCAGGACCTTGCGCTTGCGAGGCAGGCGCCAGAACCACTGAGCTAACCCTTCGGCCCTCTCTGGCCCTTTTTAAAAAATTTTTAAACAAAGTACTACTTGGGAACATTTAATAGCTGTAGCTAAAAGTTCAGTCGACTGTAGCTTTGGATGTTAAGTGTGGTAAAGTGGAAAAGGACAAGACTTCCTGTGGCCTTGTGGACCTGTGGACTTTCAGATGCCCTGGTGTACACCAACAGGAAGTGCACTCACATGGGCTGGACACAGCTGCTCTGATATCTTGCGGTTTGGGATAATGGATTAAGAATGTGTTGGCAACAAGACAGATGCAAATGGAAGTGAAGCACAAGGCTGGACTGACTTGGGAGGATTCGGGAGGGGCCTTGTCTGGATGGCAAAGATCTGATGAAGACTTTTGAGTCCTGATTTACCATGAAAATAGACGTTGAAGAACAGTAATATACCTACATTCATATATTACTCTCTCCAAGCGACTTGTTGCAGCAGATATGCTGGTTACCTTCTAAAGTCTCTGAGAATTCAGTGAGACACCTACTGTCCAAGAGAGGCTCAGGCGATCCTGCTGCCCACGCACAGGGTGTGTCTTCCAGCCCTGGAAACCCTGCACGCTGCTCCCGACCATGCCCCGCAGTGTGGCTGCACAGCAGAGTTCATTTGTCCACTCAAGCTTCTTCCTCCTGCACATCCCTGGCTCCTGGGACACGCACTGTCATGACACCATGATGGGGCTTGGTCCAGGCCACTACTGAATGTCCGGCCAGCGGCTCACACACAATGTGTACACATTAGACACGGGGTGACTGGTGTCCCAGGTGGAAGGGACGGAACAGTACAAAATCTCAGCGTGCACAGAACAGTGCCCTATTCAAAACTTAGGCATTGCTTACTTCTGGAATTTTTCATGAATATGTCCTGACTACGCTTGACCACTACTCACTGCATCCATAGAAAGCAGAACTTTGGGTGAGAGCACAAAGTACTGTATTCACATCCCGTCTGTTTCCTTTAAAGATGAAGCAAATACCCGGAGAGAAGTCAACTCAACCCAATGGACCAGTGCTCCATAGGGCACAGTTACAGAATCCCTGTGAGCATGCTGAATTTTAAGTGTCAGTGTGGTCAGGCTGTGGTGCACAGACACGGAGTTCAACAGAATTGTGGATGTCTCATGAGGATGCTCTTTGCATAAGCTTAGCACGTAAGCTGGTGCCAGTGGGCTGCCACACCATGGGGGCTCTCCTCCTGTCAGCGGCACACCTGAGAGCAGACCAATCTCTCTCAAACAGAGAAGAGTTCTGCAAGCAGATGGCCTATGGGTTCTGATTACATCTTTTCCTGGGTCTATAATCCGTCTCCTACCTTAACAGGTTTTGGATTTACAAAACGTCCACACAGGAGCAGATGCCTTGAGAGGGATCTTGTGTGTTTATGTATGAGTGCTGCTGGTTCTGATTCTCTGGAGAAACTTGGCCCCTGTCTGTCTTCTAGGTGACATATTAGGAGCATGACAGTGACAGAGAATTAGAAGGAAATGTTGGAGAAGGCAAGAAAAAATTAAAACTTTGGGTATGGAAATGATTTCTTGATAGCAAGCAGTCTATATGATACTCTGAATTGCTTTTAAAAATACATTATATGTAGCCTTGACCAATAGCGTCCATGTCCTCACTGAGATATCCTGGTGTCCTCCACAGTGACAGGACAGATGTAGGGAAATGATGTCTCTGTGGCAGGAATTGAGAGGGACACCACCAGACCAAGGGAGAGTATTTTAATAAACACGCAAGGGAAGCAGGAGGGGACATTCTAAATCTCCTATTTCCAATTTGAAAACCACCAAGGAAAGAATTGCTGTCCTTCAAAGGGGAAGGTCCCCAACTTGAAAGGGGGCTGGACAGGAAAGGAAACAGGGTGATGGCCACCAGGGGCACAGGGAGTCGGAGGAGGAAGAGGAACAGGCAGAGCGGCTGCCCAGGTCGGCCAGCAAGAAGACTGTGGCTGGGTATGCAAACGGCCGCCCTGACAGCAAGCAGCAGTGTGCGGAAGAAGCTATGCATGAGAGGCACAATGTCAAGGCTGCACCAAGGACACATGTTTGGAGGCAGCTTGTGGCAGAAGTGTGAACAGGGACGCTCAGATCTGGACTCTCGGATCAGAAAAGGTCCTCAGGACTGGGAGGAGAGGCGATCTCTACCCGGCCGGCCTGCTGCTCTGTCTGGGTGTGGCATTTAGGCAAAGGGTCAGGTCAGTGTGTCTGAGGTGTGCTGAGGACTGTGCCGAGGGGCGACAGAGAAAAAAATACTTCTGGTGGAGGCAGAAGTCAGCCACCAACGGCAGGAGTGGGAGGCCTCGGAAGTCAGCATGGCATGTCCGAGAACATCTCTATGCCCACATAGCAGGTAAAGTGCAGGCCATGAGTAAACACAGAAGGGAACAGTTCAAGTACAGACGGATGAGTTTGGTGTCATTTCAAAGAATGCTGGTGCATTTCAACCCAATTGCACACTACCCAGAGAGTGTCGCCCACATGGCAGGACATGGGCTTCCTGGCCGCTGTCAGGCTGTCTTCCCCTCCAGCTACAGCACAGCACATGTCTATTGATTTTACAGCCCGGGTGTCTCTGTGCACAGGACAGATGGACGGCTGGGGAGCAGGCACGAGCACGAGAGGCCGAATCCTGTCCCAAGGGTGAGTTGTTGTCAGAAGGAGGAAAATCCAGCCTTTCTGTGCTTACTGGTATTTAGAATTTTTGAATCTCAAAGTTGTAGTGACATTTTCCTTTCTGAAGCAGCAGAGGTGACTTTAGCTGAATGCTGGTGGGTGTGAGACGGCTTCCTATCTTTGTGATGGGAGGAAAGGAAAGAAAGAGAAGCAGAGAGAAGGAGAAAAGAGGGGGAGGGGGGGCAGGAAAGAAGGAAGGAGGGCAGGAGAGAGAAGGAAGAAGGAAGGAGATAAAGAAGGAAGGAAGGAACAAAAGAAGCAGAAAGCTAGAAAGGCCCCTCCTGGTGGATGGGTCCTGTGTGCTGCACTGGCCGTGAGCGTGGGGGACTGGTCTGCTTTGCAGATGAGCAGCAGTGTGCATCTGGCTCCCGAGACTTTGTCCCCTGCTCCTTGAGGCCCTGGACTGGCCATGACTGTCCCTCACCACGACTGCTGGGAGAGCCGCTTCCCGCCTGGAGGAGACGTTCTGGACCTACCCCTGGCATAGACCGTGCTGCGTGGTTTTAATTAAAGCATTTGAATGCTGGCAGGTCAGTATTGTTAGAAGGGATGTCTGATTAATTGCTTACTTCTTTGTCACAGCTATAAATGGGATGTCGGGAGGGCCCGTGTTAGAATCCAAACAATTCCCCCTAGAGTGGCCGGGTAAATGGACTCGAGAGCAATCAGCGCCTTTCAGTCAGAGGCGAGATAGCAGAGGGGCCAGAACTGCAGTGGTCATCAAACGGCCGCATTTAACGATTCTGCAAGGGTGGAAGGGCTTGCCCTGATGGATGGCAGGCCTCGACGTCTCCGTGCTCATGCCAACCGCCCCAAGGTGCAGGGCGGCAGGTAAAAGACTCCGCTTTCAGCCAGCCAAATTAATAAATGTGCAAATTAAAAAGGATGTCAGAGCACTAAAGAAACATCTGCTAACCAAAGTAAAAAGTAATGATGATGATGATAAATAGGGAGAGACAAAAGGGATTTCTGCTCCAGGCAAATCTCCATCCAGCTGCACCCTTCTGCAGGAGCTGTCACGGGTGGGGGACTGTCCCGTGGGGAGAGAGAGGTACAGACGTCTGCAGAGGCAGAGGGTGTGCGGGGGACCACCAGCACCTGAGAAATGTGTCACCAGGCTCTGGGAACTGGAGCCTAGGGCTGCTCAGATTTGGCATTCTTGACATCTGTGGCCAGACAACTTCTTGGGAGGGTGCAGTTTATACAGGTGCTTGGCCACACCCTGGTCTCTTCCCAATGGAGGCCCATATCCTCTGCCTCCCAGGAGCAGGCCTTACAGTCAAAAGCATCTCCCGCACTGCTCTTGTTCTGTGTGTGCATGCATGTGTGCGTGTGTGCAGACATGTGTGTGATCACTGACCTGGTTCAACTTGCCGAGGCACACACTGCTGGACAAACGATATTTATTGCATCCCGGTGACACGTCTGTCACATAAAGGACTTGTCTGCACCATTTCTGTCTGAGGAGCAGACCCTGCCTGGTTGCTACTGATGGACCCTCTTAGCAAATGCAAAACCCTCACCTTTCGGAAACAGAATCTCCTGTGCAGTTGGACACACAGAGTCCTACCTGGAAGGGCTTTGGTTGCTTCCTTCCGTAGGAAGTCAGGAGGCAGTCTTGTTTTCTTCCGCTATGAGCCGCACAGGTCTGGTTTTCAGGAGGCCGTCCACCCCTCAGTCACTCCACAACTTAAAACCGCAAAAAGAAGTCTTACGACTAAACACTTGGAGCGTCCTAAGCACTTCCCTGTGAACTTCTGTTTAGAAACAACAAAGTAATTATGAATTGTAATTATGTCCCGAATCTCTCCAAACAGCTGTCTGGATTTCTGTTGCTAGAAAAACAGGTGAAGCCAATATTAATTATTGGAAGTTACACAAATCACCTGGGAAAATTCAGGCTTGAGTATTCACTGTGACATTGTACTTATGTATGCATCTTTTAGAAAATGAATTCTTTTCTATATATGTTGTTTATAATGGTACCCCCTACAAATGATATCAAATGATAGGATCTCCACTTCTGGAATCAAAATGGCCCACTGAGGGCTAAATCAGAACTCAAGTCCATCAATAGCATCTTCAAAATGCTAGAAGTATATTTAAAAAGCCCTCTCTCACAAGCAGTTTTCCAACCACTTCCCCTTTACTAAAATAGCATCGGGCAGAATACTGATGTGTTAAACACCATGACTAGCTGACAAAACAGACCTGCCCCACACCCCCAGGTCCACTCCTCCTGTCAGCCTGTGTCCCTGGGCTCCTGTAGCAGTGTCCCAGAGAAACAGTCCTCTGCTCTAGAGAGTTCAGACAGTACCATAAAAGTTACCTGCTTCCTCTCTCAAATCAAAGATTTTCTTCTGTGAAAAGAGCCCCCATCCCTTCAATACTAAACAGTTAGAGAAATGTCTGATACTGGCCCTGTCGATATAAACATCCATCATGGATATTTCAGGACACATGGGAAATAAGTCCCTGCAAAAATGTGATATTTAGCATAGCCACTCTAATGTGTTTACTTGGAAGCCAAATGTGCCTAGTTTTATACCAGTCTTCCCTGTCACCTGGCTTTGAGATTGTATCTCCCAATACTTCTTCATTTAACTGAGAAACCTCAAAGTTTTTCTTATAATTTGTTTGGAGACAGAACAGATGAAAAGACATGTCACCGTCCGCAGTACTGGCAGCCTAATCCCTTGTTCCAGACCAATTCTGAATGCATTTGTAGAAGACTTGAATGAGCAGTCACACTTCAGGACACTTGCCCAAATACAATCTTCCAGTCTCTCTTAATTCCCTCAACCTTAACAGAAACCAGGCCATTCTTCCATCTTGGGTTTCAGAGCAGTGAAGGATGCCAATGGATTTGTTACTAAGGGACTGAGTACCCTTTGTATAGTATGAGGTTACTAAAATTATGCTCAATTTTTTAAATGCCCAATTTTTAAATGCACTGATACATTGAATATTCATTCATGCATATAAATACATATTCAGTTATAAAAATTACAGACATTTAGGAGAAATTACAATTCAGAGGGACTGCTGAAGGAATCGGCATTCTGGAAGATCTCCTGGAAAGCTTTCCTCCCATTTCACAGGGGAAGGGTCTGTCCTCGTCGGAGAGACTGTGTGGAGGAGGTCCACGGCCTCTCCCTTGCCTGGCATTCCACGCTCTGCCACAGCTCTGCGCTAAGTGCTCTCCTGAAGCCCAGTGTGGACGAGAGGCAGGGAAGGCGCAAGTTTTCTGTGGCTGCTACTAAATGATTTTTGTAATATGACTACACCGTCAGGGAGCCTCACACTGATTGGCAGTAGACTATCTCCGGCCTGCAGGGAAGTGGCTTTGTGGCAAGCTCAGCGATCCAGATGTGGGTCAATGACTGCAAAGGCCTCAGTGAGGCTCACTGGCAAAGAACTACCCTTGTCCATGATTTGATGACAATGTGAGACTGAAAACAAGGGATGATGTTCACCAAATGGACCTCAGGCCGGAAAATTGCCCTATAATAGCTGAGGTACATACTCACTACAAAGTCTGATTTAATTCATGGAAGGTTCTTTTTCTTTTACTTTTTCTGAGACAGGGTCCATTTTGTAGTTCAGTCTGGTCCTGAGCTCACTATGTAGCCCAGATAAGCCTCAAACTCAGCAATCCTCCTGCCTCTGCCTCCCGAGTGCTGGGATTACAGGCGTGAGCTACCATGCCCGGCTCATGGAAGGTTCTTAAGAAAAAAAAAATTCACAGTTTTCTTTGAACAAGAAGCCTCAGCAACAAAAGAAGCAGAGAGCACTAGACTGGCAAGAGGAGAATAATTAGCGATCTTGTAAAACTGGGAAATGAAGGGAAGCAATGAAAGACCATGGCAATTTCAGGACACATGAAAACTAAGATTTTACTGGAGTTGTTTTTTCACATGGATGACAAGTGTGGAGCTTGAGTCAGTTTTCTGTTACAGATGCCAGATTCCCCGGGGCTGGGCACTTTATAAAGCAAAGAGGTATACAGAGCTCAAGATGCAGTGGTTAAATGTGCATGGTCCAGCTACGTGAGTCCCCTTCGACACATGGCATCACAACGATGGGAGGATAAACGCAATCAAGAGACGGCGCAACCAGACAGAAGAGCAACTTGGCTTTTCATGAAAAATGTACGGATCTTCCCAGAGTGTGGGCACAAGGGCTGACACTTTCCACAGACTCCACTGCCACGCTGGCTACCATCTCCCCACATAGGGGGACTTGTGGGTGGCCAGCCGGGCACATGGGAAGAGCCCTCACACAGGTTGCAGCACCCAGTTCCCTGGCTCTGCACCAGCTACACACACGGCGTGGACTGGGCTCCTCAGCAACATGGTGCTGCCTCCTTGCAGCGACCCTTGAGCTCCTTTCTGCCCGAGCCCCTCCCTTCCTTTCCCCAGGCGTGTCTGGCCCAGGATGGATCTGCAATCATTAAAAACAGCTGTAGAGCAGGACCAACATCAAAATCCTATCAGTGAAAATCAGGGCTGCTGTGGTGAACCACCATCTAATTTTTAGAAAATTCGTATGCAGGAATGTATTCTAACCTATATCTCCAAGCACTGTGTTTCAGTAATGTTGATTTATTAGTACAGTAGAATCCCACTAATTAGCACTAATGACAGGGGAACCCATTGTGGATTATGGAATTTTGCAAATTAGTGAGTACGTGAATAAACAATAAAAATCAGGAGTCTTGCACTGGAAAATGTCCTTTTCCACTTATTTTGACAGGCAAGTCTTTAATGTTGATTATTTATGATAATTCTTCATCATCCTTTGCTAATGTTAGATTCCGTTAAAAGCTGCATTTGCGAGGATTAATGAGATAATGCTTAAAAAGCATTTGGGCAAAAAGAGCAGTACAAAAGTGAAACATTAGGAAGATGGCACCTAATGCTCTCAGAGATGGGGGAGAAATCTGAGAAGTTTTCAAAGACAAGTGCAGGAGACCACTGGATACTGTGGGGATAACTGGAATTGTGAGCTTGCTTCAGAAGGAGCAATACTTTAATACCAGATGACTATGAAGAGTGATCTCAGCCTGTTTTCCACTGAGGTATTCAGGCGATTGAAACTCTTGTTAGCTAATGTTAATGACAGTGTTTGAGGCAGCACCATCTAACAGTAACAAAAGTACTGAAATATTTAACGGACATGAAGTTTCTAAATGAAATGGTGCGGAGTACTATTTGAAAGTTTGTGAATAAATGAATCTTTCTGCACTGCTGGATTTGGGTATTTGATTTTTCTGTTTAATTTTAGAAAAACCTGAAAGCCTTGGGGCTAGTGTCCAGGGGTAGCTTGGAGTTTGGGTCGTTTTGGATCCGTGGGTGAATTCTGCTTTAGGGACTATGATTCAGACACTGGTGCAGTGTGTGTGAATATGCAGTAGAGCTAAAGGAGAGTTATCATGCTAATTGAAGAAGTAAAGGCAAAGGATTAAGAGTGAGATGTCAGGCTAAATGGGCCTCAAAATAGTTTGTGAAGGTCAGTGGAGGTGGGTTGCAACATTTTATATTCCTCTAAGTCACAGCCAGTGGATGCAAAAACCAAACTGTAGCCAGAATCTTGCTGTGTGGAGGAGGCATCTGGGTGTAGCTGACAATCGCTAGCTCAGGCCTAGTCCTTGCTCACCAGCATTAAGTTATGGTGACCTAGTGGTAGTTGAAGTTAAAAGTATTACTTCTTTCTCTGAGAAGTATCTGTTCATTTCAGATGCCTATTTTTGAACTGGTTCTTTAAATCTGGGGGGACTGATTTTTTTTAAACTATATATATTCTAGATAGTAGGCTTTTGTCTGAGAGACAACTGGTAAAGACTCTTTTCCAAGGGGCCAGAGATTTAGCTCAGTGGTTCTGATGCCTGCCTTGCAAGTACAAGGTCCTGAGTTCAATCCCAGTAACCACATACAACAATGCTGGGCATGGTGACTCATGCCCACCAGCAATCAATACCACATACCACAGTGCTGGGAGTGGTGGCTCACGCCTGTAATCCCAGCACTCTGGAGGCAGAGACAGGAGGATTGCTGAGTTCCAGGCTTGCCTGGGCTACATAGTGAGCTCAAGTCCAGCTTGAACTACAAAGTGAGACCCTGTCTCAAAAAGAAGAAGAAGGAGAAAGAGAAGGAGAAGGAGAAGCATAAGAAGAAATACTCAACATCACTGGTCATTCGAGAGATGCAGATGAAAACAACACTGAAATTTCATCTCACTCTGCAAAAAATGGCTGGTGTTTTGAAATTAACCAGAAATAAATGCTGGCAAAGTTGCACAGAGGAAGGAACCCTTCTCCACTGTTGGTGGAAATGTGGATTGGTACAACCACTTTGGAGATCAGTGTGGAGATTCCTCAAAAAACTAGGATTAGAGGTCCCATTTGATGCTGCTCTTCCCCTGCTAGGAATATACATGAAAGAATTAAAAGAATCATATCATGGAGACATATGTACACCCATGTTCATAGCAGCTCAGTTTATAGCTAAATCTTAGAAACCACCCAAATGCCCATCAAATGGAGATTGGATAAAGAAGATGTGTCTTTAAAAAAAAATAAAATGGAGTATTACTCTGCCTTAAAGAATGATAAAGTTTGAGTCATTTATACTCAAATGGACACAACTTGAGGACACACTAAGAAGTGAAATAAATAGGTCACAGATGTGTAAATACTCTATCTTTTCTCTGACATGAGAACCTGTAGATGTAAATGGTACTAGAATGTATGATAGATTTTGTGAAATAGGAAATATTCAAAGGGAAAGAGGTAAGGGAAAGTAATGAGGGGAAAGAATAAATATGATTTTAAAAAAAGAAGGCTTATGTATGTGGTTAGAGGCTGGGTAGGGATATGGGTAAAAATGAGAATTAACTCATGTCATGTACTGGTACAAATTGCCCAATGTTGAGTGGGATTGCAAGCTGTATATAAAATGTACCAATAAAGTATTCAATCAAAAAATTAAAAAAATACTATTTCTTACAGCAAGTAAAACTTAACTGAAAGCACACTTCTATCAGTGCAACAGGTATCCTCAACCTCCACTTACCCTCAGCCTGCATACTGGCATTTTTCAAACTTATAAGTTGGAAGACTTGATTTGCCTGAGAGATAAGGAGCAAGAGAAAATTCCCAGAAATACAGTTGGATATGTATGAAGGCCGAGGAATCAAGGTTGAGAGCCAGAGGCCGGGGACAGAGGGGACAGCAGTCCCGCCCTTCAGCTGCTGTGATGCCACAGGACCAGCTGCTTCCCCAGAGCAGTGAGGCAGGTGCCTGCACAGAGAGACCAGTGACAGCTGATTCGGCACAGCCCACTGCATCCACAGGCAGAGATGCGGTACCGTCTGCTTCACCTTTAATCACCATGAAAGTACTTAACCCTTGTACATTTGCAGACTTCACGTTGTGATGTGGGTATTTTTACCCAGTATTTAAAAATAACTAAAATCTTTTTAAAAAATGGTTATCTGTATTCCCAGACTTGTGCCACACATCATAAGTGTACCTTGCGTCCCGGAGATGACAGGGCTTATGTGCACTCCATGTTGGCTCTTAGATGAGAATTTCTTTTAATGATCTGCACAACTCTGCTTTATCTGTTTTGATGAGGGCTTGAGTTTGCCAACTTAAGCAAGAGTTTTTGCTTCTCGAAACTATTAAGAAATTAGCAAAAAAAAAAAAAAAACCAAACCCAACCCCAAAATGTAATTAATTTCACACAGATGGTCACTTTCATTGTTGTAATCTGCTTGGTCTCTGTCTCCTTCTCTAAACAAACAAGAAAACAAAACCCAGTTAGCCTAGAAATAATCAGAAACACATTCTAAAACCAAGTGACATTTCATGAAAAAAATCTCATACATGTTGAAGATGTTTTTGCATAAACCAGTGTTTGATTAGCAAATGGACATGCCTGAAACATTATTGGATCCTAAAAACTAATTTCTAATTGCTGAATAATGCAAATATTAGATATCTTTAGCTATGTTTCTAGCCCCTTTGCCTCTGTAGCTTGGAGGTGTCCATTTTTCCGCTGCACGAGGTGTTTTATGGGAAGAATGACTGCTAGTCTCTGGTCCATCTGCGTCTAATTCTGTACCACGAAGCTCCTATGTTTCGCTGGAGGATCTGTATCTGTCCAGTGTGTTTCTCCTCCTAGAACTTAGGAAAACAAGAGTAAGTGGAATCAAAACCCAGATGTCTTAGGCAGGTTTGACGGCAGTGGTTGGGGGATGTTAGCATGGAAGATGGCAGAATTAATTTCTCTGCTTTAATATATGCGTTTCTCAGGCCAAGAGCTTTTTTCTTGTAGGCCATTGGTCCTCTGCAAAGCATGCATAAGCAAGCAACTGCTGCAGAGAGACACTGCCTCTGAATCCACTGTCATCTCGGAATAAAGCACGAGGCCTTATTTGTGAACACTGATGCCATATGTCTCGTGCGAGAAGCGCACATTTCGTTCCCTGGGGCATTTTCTGAGTGGATTACGCAGGGGCCAAGGCTTCTACTTCTCTGGCACAGAGCTTATTCTACCTGTGACTTCAGCCAACACTGGCATTTACTTCCCCAGGTGTCAGGGTATCAGGCATCATGTCACTGTAACCTTGAAAAGAGAAGTTCCACATATAACATGTATACACACAGATAACATCTACAGGTGGGCTGCACATGAACACACACATGCTATAGAGCAGGCAGCATGGCATGCATGGTCCCGGGCTACGTGCAGCAGGCTGGACCCCAGGGATAGCACACTGGGAAGTGGAGTGCCAGAGCCTGCTCTCTCTGAGCCTAACTCCCTGCCCAGAACCTGCACGTTTCTCCTGTGCGTGGCGGCCTCCTTCCCAGCTCTGAGAAACTATTTCTGGGCAGCGTTCAAGCTTTCAAAGTTGTGTTTCCTCTTTTCAGGTATACCTCTCTGTGTGAGCGCTGAAATTGAATTATTAGTATGCAGAATTCTTGGCATTCTGAAAGCTACTGCTGTGAGCCTAAGTACTCATTTCACTGAGGAGCGGCAGGCCTTCTGTTACAGTGGGCTCTGCCGAGGCTGCAACCTGGAATTTTGGAATAGGGTAATATATGCAGAGATGGCTGGATGAGAAGCTCGCTTTTGCAGGCAGACAGAAGGGGGTGCAGCCACCACTCAAGTGATTGTTTAGGGCCCGTGGTTTCGCTGCTGAGATCTGAGATGGATGCAGACACTGGACTGTTCCCAGGGAGGGTGGTGCAGGGTTACCCACCTTACACTCTCCTCTTCAGGGGCAAAGCCACACTGCCAGCTTGGCTCAGGGGCAGCAGCGTGGGGCTCATCACTCTCTAAACTGCTGTTGGGACCCTTGCTGGTTGGCTACTCATGCCAATAAAAAAGAACCATTGCTTCCCCGTGAGCAGTGGCGTTTTCAACGATTCCAGTTTAAGCCTTTTCATCCAGTGACTTCAGGAAGAAAGGAGGTGTTAGTAGGAAATCCATTCAAAGGCTTCAGATTCTTCCTTTGGCTACTTTGAGGAAAAACTAGAGAGAAGAGAACATTCTTTATTTTATAAGCACTTTATTTTAGAGCTCTTTTATCTCCAAGAGTGAGAATAGATTTCCCAAGACAGTAGTAATAACCAAATATAGGGTCAAATATGAATTTCTAATACTTAAATTTATACTTGTGAAAGCCAAGTTTATTCAGTTGTTCCTATGCTCACATACAAACATGCCAAAACAGAGCCAGAAGGAAAATTATCATCCTAGGGAGGGTTTTCACTTGTTTATTATAAACTGCACGTATGCAGAAGCAGTGTCTACAATTTCTAATGTGGATGGGTGGCTTCACTTAGAGAACACCTTCTGGGATTTCTGGAAATTTGGTTGTATTTTAAATGCGTGGAGGGTTTTAAGAGTGACTTTGCACATACCTTTCCTTAAGGACATATGAATAATCGCTGGCTTACCTTTGTACTACTCCTCACCTAAGTTCTCGTTCTTTAGTTTTGAAAGCAGAGTCCAGCTCTCCTGAACCCTCCTAGCTTCTCGGATGCCCGGGCACAAAAGCAATGTCTTCCATAAACCCGGGACAGGCAGATGTTGGAAGACACCTGGTCTACCCCTCTGTCTTGCAGAGAATCTGAATTGCTATTTCTTAACATTCTCCTAAGGTGTCTCCAGAAACCTCTCTCAATAGACACTCAGAGTTGTTAATTCACTTTGTTTGGTTCGTAGAACATGTAAAGAGTTTTGCAGTTGTGTCCTCCACCTCAGTCTTTCCAGGACCCCTGGTGAATGCCTGAAGCCTTGGGCAACATGTGTGTTTTCCTGTCTAACACACCTGAGAGCCCTTGAAGCACAATTAGAGATCAATAGTATGAGTGTATAATGAAATACAATAGTCAACAGGATGCTAGAATCAAAGTTAAAGCCAAGTCATTGTTTATTCATGAAACTTTCCACTTAATATGCTCAGACTGTGGTTGACCAGGAGTCACTGGATCCATGGAAAGCAAAGCCTTGGTGTGGGGGCCAGAATTATTTGTGCCTTTCCTGTGTTGGTCCATCTTGAATCTTGACTCCCTTTAAAATAAATTTCTTTTAGGCACAAATATCTTATTTCACT
Source organism: Thryonomys swinderianus (assembly GCA_004025085.1). Classification (NCBI taxonomy): domain Eukaryota; kingdom Metazoa; phylum Chordata; class Mammalia; order Rodentia; family Thryonomyidae; genus Thryonomys; species Thryonomys swinderianus. Next base: position 79,823 of record PVIC010001383.1, on the reverse strand, counting down.
CATACCCTAAAGGCAATCCACAAGAGCTGGTGGCCAATAAATTGTGAAATAAAAATAATATTGTTATAGTTCCTCCCAAAACCCCTTTGCTTGAAGCTACCAGCTTTTAGGGTGACATTTGACGGAATCAGATTATTTTGCATTTTTCATTTAATTCCTGTAAAAATATTTTTCTCTGGTTATAAAATGTATTTATTCTACTTATTACTGTCCAGTCAGGGATACTTTCAGGAGATCCTTACTAATACATTTTAGTTTTATAAAAATGTTTATTTTATTAGAAAATGTTGTAGTACATGATGATTACACCCACCCTGTGAAGTTGGTACATGGATACATGTCTTAATTCTTTTTTCATCCTCTTCCCTTCTGTGTTCCCCTCCATTTACCTCTTGAACCTCTTCCCATTTGCAAAAGACCTATTATCTCTCTTTTATTTTTCTTTTAAATGTATTTATACTTTGGGTTTCTCTTATAAGAAAAACCATGTGATATGTAAACCTATGTGTTTGATTTATTTCACTTAACATTATGGGCTCAAAGTGTGTTCCTTTTCTTAGAAATGGCTCCAATTTTTTCTCCTTTATGGCAGAGCAGAATTCCACTGTGTGTAATACTACACTTTATCCACTTACATATTGATAACTAAATAGGCTGCTTCCAAGACTTAGTTATAAGCAATTGTGCTGCTATAAACATTGGGTGTTCATGGATCACGGCAATATGATGACTTTAACTCTTTGGGAAGATACCTAGAAGGGGGATACCTAGCTGGGTCAGATGGAATTTCTGATTTCAGTTTTTTTAGGCTTCTCCATATGGATTGTCATAGTGGTTGCACACTTTTATACTCCTACAAACACAAATTTAGCTTTATAGCACTGGATCCAAGTCTGTTACACACGAAGGAGGAAATCTAACCTCAGAAGAGTTCTCAGCCACAGGGACCACTATCACAATTCCACCAGGGGCAACTCTAAACACTCTGTTCCCCTCAGAAAATTCCCCATTCACAGGCATTTTCCTCACCAAATATTTTTGTTCAGTTACATTTATCTAGACAGGACTATTATTATTATTATTATTTTTTTGCTTTTTGGAGACAGGGTCTCGCTTTGTAGTTCAGGCTGGCCCTGAGCTCACTATGGTGCCCAGGCAAGCCACCGCGAACTCAGCAATCCTCCTGTCTCTGCCTCCCGAGTGCTGGGATTACAGGCGTGAGCCACCACGCCCAGCATTATATGTGGTAACCGGGGATCGAATTCAGGTCCTTGCGCTTGCAAGGCAGGCGCCGGAACCACTGAGCTAACCCTCCGGCCCTAGACAGGACTATTATTATTATTATTACTTTGGTTTTTCTAATAAAGATTGTTCTCATTGATGGACTAAACTTCCATGTAGAGCTTTATCTGTTTCCTAGAGATCTGAGTAAGCCAGAGTTTTCTGGAAGTTTTCAGACATTCTGCAGTGTCTCTCATGCTGTGTGTCACGTACTGATGACGTCACGTTGCAGGCTTTTCCGGGGCAAGTGGCAAGGTTTCCCCATGGGGGGGGGGTGTTGTCACAGTCACAGCCTGGAGGGTAGAGGCTGAAATCTTCTCAGGGGGACACAGGAGGGCACTCAAAGGAGAGGGCAGAGTGGTCTGAGAGTGAAGGATGTCAAGGGCCCTGGCAAGGGAAGGCTTCAGGGCATGGGTGGGTGACAGAGACAAATGTCACAGCAGGTAACTGCATCTTACCTAAGTGGCCCAGGTTTGTGAAGCATGGTTCCACTGAATCTGACAGCAGTCAGCACTGCATGAAGGCCATGTCCTCATCTGAGGACCACTCAGCAGAGCCTGTGCTGTGGTGTGTTCTCTACCTATTGTTCCAAAGTAGGACTAAAGTCTTCAAGCTGAACATTTCACTGCTGAGTAACTGAGGTGGTGAATTTTGATCGTCCGCTTGATTGACTTGGGGGCTGCCTTGGGGAGGAGGGAAGCTTGCGTCTGCTGTGTGGCTTTGTCAGGGTTGTGCGACTGTGGGGACAGATCGTGTCTAATTAACTGACCCTTCCTCTCTTGAGCTGTCTCCCCACTCTGTTTCCTGGCTGTTGCAGACTAACCATCTTTGCTCCCGCTGCCCTTCCACAGGGACGTTTCTGTTTGGAGTCAGCTGTCCACGAACTGAATCTCCTGCAACCATGAAGCAGAATCACCCTCTCCTCCTTCAATTTGTGTGCATCAGGTTTGGCGTTCCAGGAATAGAAAGGCTAATTAATATACTAAACTAATTGTCCTAAATCAGGGATCTACAGACTACAGCCAGGGGGACCCATGTGGCCCAAAGCTTATCTGTACATAACATTTTATATTGGCACATGGTCACCTCCATTTGCTCATGTGTTATCCCTGGCTGTATTCTCAGTGCCATGTAGAGGAAGTGGAGGGGCAGCATGCATAGGAAACCTGGAAGCTCCTTCCTGGCCTCTTATAGGAAGGTGGCAGATGCCAGTCCCCATGTGAGAGTTTGCACAGACTAGGAGTCCTAGTCCAACTGAACATAGAATTCTTATCTTACAGTGAAAACAGCCTGCAGGGAACATCAGGTAGAGAGAAGTGCTTTCACTCACTGGGAAGAATCCCCGCTCCCCCAAACCACACCTAACTGGGTCGCGGTCTTTTATCTGCTGAGATTTGGTAGAAACAGAGATGTTTGGTGAAGAGAGTTTGGTGGTGTGCAAGGTTACCTCAGGGAACCCCGGTCTGGTCCGATCTTTGCACTGCTCAAGAATATAGGAAGAGGCAGAGTAGAAAGGATAAACTGGCACCGTACCCAGGAGACAACAGGCCTCTCCTTGGCCTCCACCACCAGGCAGGACCCAGAGCCCGGAGGAAGGACGTCTGTCCCTCTCCCTCCACTATGTCTGGCAGTCTCTCAGACTCCTCAGAGACAAGGGCACCCCTGAGCCAGCAGCCTCCCCGATGTCGAAGGGCACGGCTGTGTGAGGCGGCTGTCCTGCTGAGCACATCTGTCCCTCTCACCGTCGTGACAAAGGCAAATTGAGCTGCTTCCCCCAAACATGCCAGGTGTGCAGTGATGGGCATGAGGCACCGACCACCTTGGCTTTTGCTGTCCTTATCTCCTTGCTTTTAAGAGTCACTTGGGGCCCAGGGCCGCGGAGGGGAGAGAGCGTGAAGAGGAGCAGGGAACCTTTCAAGAGAGAGAAAGACCTCTCTGTGTCTTCCGGGAGGTGTTTGCCAGGGGGACTCTCTGGCCAAAACGGGAGCAGACCCCGAAAAGAAATGACCTGGATCTTGTGAAAAGGCTCACGCTTCCTGTGGGGACCGACAAGGCCACGTGGCCTCAGATACCACGGCTCCGCGGGCGGGAGGCAAGACTGTGCGGACCCTCAGTGTCTGGACACACATCTCTGATGATCAAAACAAATTATTCTGACACACAATCGTCAAAAGTGTGCTTTTCCTTTTATTTAATTGAATTGACACCCTCAAATAATTTTCTCCCTTACGGCACAAACTTAAAAGCAAAGCATCAGTTGGAGTTTCTTAAACATTTGACCTTGACATGGTGACAGCAAACACCTGAGAATCCAGCTAAGGCTGAGACTTATCCTTGGCAAATACACCGCGTCCTTTATAACGGAAATCCTTTAAAGTCTTTCTGGTGCGAACGGTGCGTTTCACAAACACAGATGATCTTGGAAGATATAAGGGAGGAGGCCAGGGAAACAGAGGACTTTCTGGTACCGCTGGATGGTTTCCACCTTGCATTTGGGGTTCACAGCATGCGCTTTGTGCAGCAGGTGAGGTGGTGTTCATGGCTCCGGATCCTGGGTGATTCAAAAGCTCCTTGGCTCGGTGAGCAGCAGGGCTCCCCCTTACTGGGGGGCGAGGGGCGCAGAGAGGTCCCTTCTGAATTTAAAGTCATTTTAATGTTCCAGTAGAAATTTACTACCTTGTTCAGTAAAAAAAAAATTAATTTTTTGTAAGAACTCTATTTTCCAGAAAAACTGAAATGGTTGAATCATGCAGAATTTACTCCATGTTAGGTCCTTGCTCTGAACTGGGTGTGTGATATTCCTATATTTGGTTTTAACTTTTATTTTATTCCTTTTTTCGAACAGGAGATCTCACTATATTGCCAAAGCTTGCATCTTTTTTTTTTTTTTTTTCCCTGGGCAGAATGAATCCTCTTGCCTCAGCTTCTCAAATAGCTGGGACTATTGACCTGTGTCACTCTGCTCAACTTAATTTCTGCTTCATTTTCATGATATCAAATACAGGGATAAAAATTATTCATCTTGGCCAACTGTTTGTGTGGCCAAAAGTACAGATGTTTGAGACCAGTGAGGACTTCTGGGGTCCACACCGAGGAGCAGGCTGAGAACTGTGCACTTGAGGCTTCGCCATGGCTCCTGTGAGACCCTCGTCTCTGAACCTCAGCAGAGCATAGCGTGGTCACCGGGGGCCAGCT
>PVIC010001383.1:50131-75247 GCA_004025085.1 Thryonomys swinderianus | reverse complement strand
GAGAAGAGACAGGACCTGCCTCCACAGACAGCTGAGGCGGCCAGGGCTCCCCTTCCGCTCAGCCCGGTGCACCTGTCCTGTCTGTCTTGGTCAATCCCGAGGCTCCTAGGGTGCCAGCCTCGGTGACCCCATCTCTCAGGCCTGACCAGGCCCTGCTGGCTCCCTCAGCTCCTCTGCCCTCTCTGCCCCAGCCGTGCTGCGCTGCTCAAGCCTGGGTCCCCACGCCGTGTCTCCACCATTTCCCCAAGTTCCAAGCTGGCTTAGAGCTGTGACTCGTTCCCAGCTCCCTCTAGGTGGAATCAAGGCCCCGATGGGAGGTGGCGCCCGCAGGATGGCCTAGGCGCACCGCGGGGACCTCGCAGGTGAAGTGGGCGCCCAGCACAGGCACAGCACAGCCCCTTCCAGGCAGCGGTGCGCCGCAGCCACCATTTCCTCTCGCGTCTCCTGAGGAAAAGGGCTTCACCTTTTCCTCACCATCGGCACTCGCCCTCACCGTCGGACTCGGAACTCGGGGATGTGGCGGTGGTAACTGGAGGGCGCTTGGCGTGTCGAGGACGCGTGAGATCTCCCCGGAACCTCCCTGCGCCACACCGGGAGCACCCCTCCTGTCAGACCTGTGCTCTGACTCCCCGGGAGGGAGTGTTCCTTCAGGCCTGAGAAGGGACCACTTTGCGGGAGACTGCTGTGGGCTCAAATGTAGCTATTGGCAGGGTGGGATTCTCACTGGAAGTTGTAGGTCTGGAAGACTCTTACAAAATGCAGTTATAAGCCACGGACCATACAGGTCCCCAGTGACTTTTTGACCGTCTCTGCTTTTCCTTCAGCTACTTTTTCTTCCTTTGTTATCTATATCTTGAACTCACCCACCCTTTCCTGTATTTTCCCTTCAGTTTCTTCTCTTTTCTGAACAATTAAAAGAAGTATCTGCAAGCAGATGAGAAACAATCCCTTATTTCACTGCTTTGTCATAGCTATGAGATACGTGAATAATTTCATATTTATCTGCATTTACAAAACTGATGAAGCCAGACCAAATCTGGGAGAATGTTTTGATGTTTGGAGCAAGAGGTAAATGGAAGCTGTAGAAATTTTATTCACAAAACAGACATTTTTCAAATTTTAATGAGGAAATACATTTCCGTTCTTAAGTTCAAAGCTAAATAAGGAAGAGATGTAGTTGGATTTGCCAGATTTTACATTTATTAAAAGCCAGGATAGACAGGAGTAAAAGCATAATTCAACACTTATGATGCAGCAGCTTCTACATAAATATTAAAATGAGTCAGTTATCATCAGAACTATTTGTTGTTTATATTTGCTTTCAAATTTTAATGAACACAAATGCTTCTTAGGCGGTAAAGTCCAATACTTGAAAAAATAACTCATTTGTCAATTAAGGAATCTAACCACGGAACCATCCTGGGAAAAAGTCACTTTTCAAACTAAATAATAACCTTGAAAAGTATTTTAACAAAGAACTTCTGTTTGCAGGAAGATGGAGTAGATATACTTTCTCTACTACCCACTAGAAGAGAAACCAAAACCCACGGACTGAACAGGAAGTATACATCAGACCTCGTGTGGCAGAGCGAGGTCAGAGTGGTGCCGAGGAGTGGGAACTGGGAAGTGATAGGTGGTGATCATCCCTCGCCTTCCTTTGGCCTCACAGAGCCTAAATCTGGCACTGAAGAGCCCAGGAACCTGCAGACCTCAGTGAGCTTCACAAAGCCCCGGGAAAAGCCAAAGGATCAGAACAAATTATGACTTTCAGACATAAGTATTCTCTCTACACACACCCTGGAAACCCTGGGGCATAGCTCCTTGCAGAGGCCTGAAAGAAGGGTTTGTGCTTGTACCATCACTAGTTGTAGCATGATGACCACTGCCCTCCCAGCTATGGTTATGTCAAACTCAGGAGAAGCTGGGGCCTTCATGCCATGGGTGAAAAGACCCCTCCTACCCTGAGTGTTGTCTGCTGGGAGCCCTGTCCCCATCCAGCAGTAAGGAGGTGCCTCTTCCCCACTCTGGGCTGCACTCAGAGTCACCCATGGAACATTAAGACTTTTCTCCCACCCCACAGTAGCAGGCTACCCTTCCACCCCTAGTGCCATGGGAGACACGTGGTATCACAGGGGAATCACAAACAGGCTCCTGTGCCTCTCTCTGCCAGGGCAGGATTGCAGTGGTCTTCTGGGAAGCTCTCAGCTATAAAACACTTTCTGGGAGGAAATTGCCTCCGCAGTAGTGGAGGCCAAAGGGCGTACTGGGTGCATGCTCACTGGGGAGTGAGCAGGAGTCTCCGCTGGCTTACAAAGGCAGGACTGAAAGAGGCCACAGAGTCAAGATTTACAGGAGATGAAGAGTCTGTTCCACTAATACAGTCATGATATGGCTGCTACACTTATTTCACAAGGATTTGGAATAAAAATTCTTGACATAAATGAAAAAAATTATTAGCCAAGATGTGAAGAAAAACAAAATGGTGTCTGTCAATAATGAATTGAAAAACTCAGTGGATAGAATCACAACAGATAACAAAGACGGAGGAAAGTATGTTTGCTTTGAGGATGGAGAAGTAAGTTTTAGGATGGAAAACAGAAAAAACAGATGGGAGAGGTAGGACCCGGAACCATGGATACACATTTAACTGAATTAAAGGTCTAATATTGGCATCATTGAAGTATTAGAAGAGAATAATTTGTCAACATAAACATCTTTGATAAGCTGTATATGTAGCAACATGTAAAGCTACTGGTAAAAATTGTAGAAAATATACATTAAAAACCTGTAGATAAGTAAAAATAGAATTCAGAAAAAATATCAAATAATCCACAGGAAAGGAGGGAAAAGCAGATATACAAACAAAACACTGAAAGCAAACAGCAACAAAAATACAAACTGGACAGACTTAAGCTTTAATAAAAAAACTTAAATCATCTAATGCCCAAATAAAAGACTCAGTTGGCATATGGATTAAAAAATAAACCAGCTATATACTACTTTACCAGGGATCCAACAAATTATAATGATACATGAGAGATGAATTGGAAAGAAAAAGGAGATACACCATGTAAGCTTTAACCAACAAAGAGGAAGAGTGGATACTCTAATGATCAGCTAAAGCAGACTTAAGAGCAAGAAAATTTACAAGGGAAAGACAGGGACATCACAAAATGATTCAAATGATTATACCTACAGCACAAATTTGCCAACAAGACATAGTAGTGTTGAGTGTACATGCAACAAACAACAAAGCTGCAAAATATGTGAAACAAAAATGATAGAAATATGCATGCATGAAGATTGTTCAAAACTTCAAAACCTGCTCTGAACAATGGGTAGATAGATCAAGACAGAAAACTGCAAAGAATACAGAGATCAATAACACTGCTAACCAAGAAATCTAATACTTGGAGAACATTCTCTACAGCAATAACTGTTTTGCAAGCACCCATGGTATAAGTATAAGTTGACATATGCTACACCATGTCACAAACCTCAAGAACTTAGAAGAATGGAATCATAAGTAACACATTCTCCACCCAAAGGAAGTCAATCTGAAAACCAGTCACAGAAAACTCTCTAAACACTTGGAAACTAAGTGATACACTTCAAATAACCCAAGTGTCAAAGAGGGAGTCTTCAGGAAAACAAAGGAAATCTATTGTGAATTGAATGAGAATTAAAATGCAATACATTAAAGTTTTGAGATATGGCTAAAACATTCCTGGAAAGAACATTTTTAGGATTAAATGCTTAAATTAGAAAAGAGAAAAAAGCTTCCAATCAATAAACCAAACACTCTTTAAAAATCTGCAAAAAGACAAAATATGAAAATCAAAGCAAGCAGAAGAATAAAAATGATAAAGGAAAGAACAGAAATAAATGAAACTGAAAATAAAAAATAAAAAAAGTAAAGGAACAAAGTAGGTTATTTAAATGTTCTGTATAAGATATAAAGTAAATATGTGACATGTGAATTGCTGACTCATATATTAGATCTAGAAGTGTTTTTGTACATCCCACGATATGTTTTTTTTTATGGATTACTATACTATCAATGAGTTGAAGCCCTTGGCTTTCTTTAGGTCTATATGGACTTTTTCTCTTTTTATTTTCTCAGTGGTTTGGATTCACCTCCAGTACTGTGCTAACCAGCAGGTATGAGAACAGACATCCCCGTCTTTCCTGTCTTAGGTAGAAAGATTCATCAACAGTATTATGTGAACTATGAATTTTTTGTGATGTTTTCAAGATAAGGAATTCCCTTTTCCTTATTTTTCTGAGAGGTTTGTACATGGTGATGGGTGTTACAAATGCTTTTTTCTGTAGTAATTAATTCATCATGTGAGTTTTCTTCTTCAGCTAGTAAGTGTGGTAGAAAAACAGATTGATTTTTGAATGTTGAATGAGCTGTGAGTCCCTGAAATAAACCCAACCTGGTCATAGTATGTGCTGCTAATGTTTAATATGGAAGACCTCAAAACTGTCAGAAAATAGGATTGAGTCATGAAGAGTTATTTCACCAAAAAAGACATACAAGTGGGCAATAGGTACATGAAAACAGATTCAGTATCACTATCCATTAAAGAAACATAAATTTGGACAACATGAAGCTGATACCATGCACCTATCAGAATCCCTAAGACAAAAGCAGTGAAAATACCAAGTGCTGGGGTGACTATGCTGGAAACTGGTCTCTCCACCTTGCTAATGGGAATGTACAATTATTCAGTACTCATGGAAAACTGGCAGGTTATTCAAAAACTAAGACACATTTATCATATAACCTAGCAATTGTACTTCTGGGCTTTGATTCCAGAAAAATGAGTACTCTGTCAATATAAAACAGCATGCATGACTGAACAGAGCAGTTCTGTTTGTGATACAATGAGTCTCCAACTTAAAAATGAGTTCATCTGGTAGAGCATTCATAGGTCGGATTTGTTCATACATCCAACACAGTGAGTCTTATACACCTTTGACACAAACACACAATGTAAAGCATGAAAAAAGACCCCAAAACACTGCACAGTAAGCATATAGCAGCACAACTGTGATGCTGTCTGTCAGGCACATGTGCTACTTCCGTGATGTGCTCACATCTACAAGTATTTGTAATGTGAGGTTCATTCATATCTGTGAAAGTATGAATGTTCAAAGTTTTTAAATCGGGAGCTTATTGTTTTCCCAAAGTCAAAATTACCCAAATGTTCTTCAATTAAGTGTTTAAAAAAACTTTGGTCAATCAGTACCATGGAATCCTGCTCAGGAAAAAAAAAAAGTGGAATCAATTGATAGAGACAACAATATACACAGACTTCTAGGGAATGACACTATGTGGAGGAAGCCAGGTTAAAGTGGCACATAGTGAGTGAACCCATCATGTACTATTCCTGCAGTGACAAGATTCGAGTGGAAAAACCAATCAGTGGTGCTTAGGATTTAGGGAAAGCTGGGAGAAGGGTGGATGTAACAGCATGTAACAGTGTCAAGACAATCCCTTGAGTACTGTGAAAGATGATAGAGCAAGTGTGTGTTGTCCCATTGTCAGCTCCTTGTTTTTGATATTGTAGTATAAATTAAGCAAGACCTAACCTTTGGGGGAAACTTGGTGGTAGATATGTGACAACTCTTTGTACTATCTTTAAAACTATTTATTAATCTATAATTATTATAAAATTAAAATGACAAATAAATAAAAGGAAAAATTCCTCTCAAAAGGAGAAGGAAACTAGAAATTCTTCATACAAATTTATGCTGTTTTTATCTGGTATCATCACCACAGAATACATTTAAAAGCCACAACGGCGGAGTACATGAAAGACAATGATGGATGGGTAGATGGATGGTAGAATCATTCCATTCCTAATTTGCCAGATTTTCGTTGCAGGTTCTAAACATTCATCTTTCATTCAACATCTGCTCCCTTTGATTTCATAGCAGCTACAGCTACCAAAATGCTCTGTGGAGACCTGCTTAAAGACAGGAAGAGGACCAAATCAGCCTCTGGCTAAACGCTCTAAGGGACCTTCCCGAATGAGATGCACAGCCCTGGAGCAAACACGCTGGATGCTGGACACACACAGGAAGGGATCCTGAAAGCAGTGCTTATCTCATCACAGGTTGCTCTGCGCCTGAGTTTTCCCTGAAGAAATGGAGATGCTGGTCATGCCTGAAGCACATGCACATTGACATCATTTCAGAATGGGACCCTAAGTCAAGCCTTCCTCATTTATTCTTATTTCATTGTGGCTACTCTGAAACCTCAGTAATCGCTTCACTACCTGGCCTGGCCTGGCTGTGTCTGAGCAGGAAGCCTCAGCTCCATTTCTCACCTCATGAAGAACAGTGAACTCACCCTGAGCGACTCTGTGTCCCCCGAAGTCACAACAGCCTCACCTTTGACACATAGCTGTTGGTCAGTTCTCTGTTATTATGACAAAACACCTGAGATAATCAACTTAGAGGGAAGAAAAACTTTTTGGTTCTCAGTTTCAGAGGCCCAGTCTACAGTCCATGGGCCTTGGGCTTCGGGGACTGCAGTGACGCGGAATGTCATACATAATGAGGCCTGCTTGGCTCAGCGAAGCTCTCACTTCCTGGAGAGCAGGAAACAAAGTGGAAGACTGGAAGGGAGCAGGGACCCAATATGTCTTTTAAGCTATATCCTCAGTGACTTACTTCCTGTAGGTCCCACCCCTTAGGGTTTCCACCAAGATGGGGACCAAGAATTTAGGACAGAAGCCTTCCGGGATCCTTCCAGACTGCAGTGTGACAGTTAATTGCATCAAGCACAGTTCTGGGTGTGTCTGGATGAACAATTTACTGAAGACGGAAGACCCACTGTGGGTGTGAATTGCACCAGTCTACAGCCTTGTTTCCTAGACAGAGTAAGAAGGGGGTAATGAGGAAATCCAGCTTTTGCCTCCTAGGTGGAGAGTTTACCATCTGTCTGCAGGCTTCCAGCACAGGCTATACCTAATATGGATCACAGAACTGCACGGGCCTCTGCAGTGAGCTCCAGGCCTTTGAACTCTGAGAGGATCTTCCAGCTCTGCACCCTCAGACAGACCTTCCGCGGTTCCCTCCCCTGACGCTGCCCTGCAGGTGGCCACTGCAAAGCCCAACTGATACGCATAGCAATAACTGTGTCTCGTGTATCCCTCAGTCCACTGGGCATCGATTCTCACCGACCGCAGAGCCGCCTCTGGACTCCACAGAAGAGGAGGCAGCTCTGTGGGGACCTCCTGCCCCTGTCACCGCCTGCAACGTTCTCACATGGGACTCAGACTGTCTTCCCAACTTGGGATTTTAAGAAATGTAATTCTGTCTCTTACGTGATCAGATAGAACTGGCGTTTGGGGCTGCTGTCATAGCCCTGGAAGGAAATGTAGAGGCAGACAAAGCAGCTGCTGCTGCGTGAGTACTTCCGACTGACCGACTTTGGGAAGACCGCTGTTGACAAGAGGGAGCCATGGGGCTACGGCTGGCACCACCCTGGAAGTTAACCCTACGCGGACTAACCCGTGAAGACTTAAAAAAATTATTGTCGTTATCAAGGACATGTCATGCTTGGGAACATATCTGCGCCACCGAAAGAGATATGGCATCTTTAAATTACAGGGAGCGGAGATAAAGACCTGGAGCTCCGCCAAGGTAAAAGTTGTAAAACGGGATTGATTTTTGCTACAGCTTGCTAAGGGCTCCCAGGAGCCAGGATGCAATGTTCAAATACAATAATTGATAGCCCCCCAAATATTTCTGATAAGTGTGCGAGGCAAGGCAGAGACTGGCGGAGATGAAGGGAACCTCGGTGCTCCAGGGAGCCAGGACCAAAGATCCAGCTCCCTCCGAGGAGACCCAGATCCGTCCTCCCTCCCTCCCTCCCTCCCTCCCTCCCTGGGCGCCCCTCCCCCACCAGCCTCCGGCCCCAGTCTCCCTCCTCCCTGCCGCTTCCTCCGGCTGTAGAGAAAATGGTCTTGGCCCTCAAATAGGGGCATTTGTTAAATGCTGTTGTGGAGAAGTAATTATCCCACCATCAGACCTGGATGTGTGGGGAAATCGCCTTCGTTAATATCACCTTGGCATTCCCAGGGGGCAGAGGGCTGGTTAATCTGACCCCTTTTCAGTCTTGCCTTGGTGCGCTGACCACCCCAAGCTGTGAGTGTGGATGTCTAAATTGCTCGGGACTCAATTGAACACATTAAAATTTAAAAAGGATTTAACTGAAATTTTTCAATAGCTTCTGAGAGGGGGGATAATTTATTAGCTCAGAGTAAATTAAAATCTCAAGCAGGGGTAAAGACTTCGAAGATTGCTTTCATACATTTTATATGCTTTCAAAAGAAATGTTCTTTTAAATGGTCCAAAAATCAGCTAATTTTGTCCTATTTAGCAAATTACCTCCTAAGGCCACAATGTTGAAAAACTTAACAATATATATTTTTTTTAAAAGTGAAAAATAGAGGAGGGGTTAAAAAAAATCAGCCCCATTCCAAGGGAAGAAAAAAACAAACCTTGAATTGCCATGTCTTTTATATGTCACGGTTAGGGTTTTTTTTTTTTTGTTTCTTTTCTTTCTTAATTCAAAAGTCAGTGAGACATTTGCATCACCTTCTGCCAGGCCACACGGGCAGAAGGAATAAAGGTTTATTCCGCATGGTGAATGCAGGTCTGAGGAGGCGGGGAGGTTAATGGAGGCTGCGTGAGGGCGCGCCCGCTGTGTGGGGCTGATTCTTCCCACCTGTGTGTCTGACCACACTCACCTGTGGAGCTGGAGGCCTGAGGCTGGGCAGACCTGTTGCCCTGTGCAGCCTGGGCCATCTGTGACCTGACAGGAGATTTCCTTGATTTGAATTATCTGTGGAGCAACAGACTATATCCCTGCTCTAAAGGCCATTCTAAGCGTGAGAGATTCATTTTCTTCTTTCATGGCTTTCTTTTTTCCGCCCTGAGGACAAACAGTATTTTTGGTTTGTGTTTCAGAGCATTATCTGAATGCACTGTGTACAGTTTCTGGTTTGTGGGGCTGCCCCTCCTCTTTTAACTGGGATGGTCAGGGAGGGAAACAGAACCTCTTTTATAAGAAATCGTTCTACTGTGCATTTAGGGGGGGAGAGTGCTAGTGACCTTTGGGGGAAAGTTGGCTGCAGACCGAGGTGTAAGCATAGATACCATCATTTCAGAAGCCATTTAGAGCCAAGGGGTGCGTCTTGCCACTGAAATGTGTGGGTATGTGTATATCTATACACATTGTCTTAACTACATTTCTCATTACTGGGACACAGTACCTGACATCTACAAGTTAAAGGAAGAGAGGCTCATTTTGGCTCATAGTGCGTAGAGGACACAGTTCATAGGCAGCTGTCTCCATTGAACAGCAGCATGGTAGAGGGGCTGGCAGAGGAGAAACCAGCCACCCCAGGAAGCTGGCTCCTCCGTGGAGTCCAGGATTACCGGCGCGCTTGTGCTCATCCTAGGATCACAGGCCCACGGCTGTGACCCCCAGAGTAGTCTCACCCACCCACCGAGGGCCTGCTCCTGCGTAGGACTCAGATCTCTGTTGTGGACCACCCAGGTTGGGCTAAATAATCACCCAGCAGGAGGACCAGAGAGCTCTCCAGTGGGTGGATCCAAAGGGCGCTTGCAAATCTGCACCTGTAGAAGGAAGAGAAAGAAGTGATAAGGCTTTCAAGCTTGGAAAACTCTTCCTCATGTTTTGACAGTTCAGAATGGAAGATTTGTGCAACACCCCATTCTCCTTAAATGTCAGAGATTTACTTATACTGAATAAACGTAGGTTCTTTTTTTAATTTTTTTTTTGTTTATTTTTTGGAGACAGGGTCTCGCTTTGTAGTTCAGGCTGGCCCTGAGCTCAGCATGAAGCCCAGGCGAGCCTTGAACTCATAGTAATCCTCCTGCCTCTGCCTCCCGAGTGCTGGTATTATAGGTGTGAGCCATTATACCTGGCTAAATGTAGCTTCTTAATCTTTATTATTCTGGTGTTTTCTAGTTTGTTACTATGGATAATCTTTTTAATTTTTCTTTCTGTTTCTTTAGATTTATTTTCCTGAGTAGCTATACCCAGAGTAACTCATTAACTTCTTATTGTCATGACTGGTGTATTTGGATATTCTAGCTCTGCTTTTTAGAAACTTTCAGCGTTGTCATCACTTATTTTTTCATCACTAGTTTCGTAGCATTCCTTATTTAATTCCTTAGCTGTTTCCAGGGCTGGATAGTGACCTGAGCCCTTGGTTCCTCTGCAAGGGGCCTCACTCTGTGCTAAGTTTCCAGTGGAGGTCAGAGAGGAAGCCTGTACTTGTGCCGGTCTGGCCTCTTCCAAGTTCACACAATATGGCACATGTGTTTTCATAAGAGTGGAAAAATTAAGATCTTTCCATTTCTCCTTGGAGAATAAATAACATAAGCACTATAAATTGTACAGGCTTTTATTCCCAGACACCTGGCTCCACATACATTGTGTGTGATAGAATCTACCAACATTTCTACTTTCTGCAGGAGGACAGAAACTCTTAGTTCTCGCCTCGCCTCCTATCCACACTCCATCACTGACTAGGGCTTTGAATCTTTATTTTTAAACTCTTTCCAATTATGTACATGTTGTTATTGTTAATATGTCAGATTAAATTTATTTATATTTATTTATATATTTACATGTGTTATAATCATCAATGGTATTTGCTTTCCCTGTTTTGAGTTTCTTTTAAATATGTCCTTCAAAATTTCTATGTAAGAGACAGTGAATGCTATATTATGCAAACATTCACCAGAAAATATCCCTCCTTACTCTCATTTATAAGTGCCGGTTTAATGCACATATATTGGCAACCCATTCTCTCTTTTTTAGTCTCTATCACATGTAATAACAAGCTTACAGTCCACACTACTGTCTCCTTTGTGCATGGTCCCCTTTTTCTTCTGTTGTTTTAAAAATGTTCTCTTTGTTTTCATGTTTCCTAACTTTATTCTGAGGGATCTAAATTTATTTTTGTTTGCCTAAGATTTATGGTGCTTCTCTAAACTGAGTCTTTATGGTTTTCAATTTTTGAAAATAACTGATTATGTTTTCTTCAGGTATTCCTTTGAGTTTTTATCTAGTGGACAATTCCATAGATGAATAGGAGACACTGTCTGTATTGTTTATCTCCTTATAAGTTTTACTTCCTCAAATAGTTTTAATAATTTCCCAAAATTTGTTTTCCAGTTCGTTAATTCTTTCTTTTGTCAGCAGTGTCAGATCTACTGTTTAACCTATACAGTGTTTTAAACATGTGAATGACTACAGTTTTACCATATTGAGGGAGGTGACTAAAATCAACTTGATTGGCCTTTGAGATCCATCTGGGGGTTCGTGGGACACACTTCTGGGTATGTCTGATGGAGGTGCAGACTTGAGTATTACATTTTGTCCCCAAGTCTTTTCTCTCCAGACTTGGTTTCCCACTTTTCTTCCCAGGACCTATGAACTAAGCAGCTTTGTTCTACCATGCCCTCTCACTATGAGTTTTCCACCCTGAAACCAATTGACAATGAACTGAATTAAACTATGAGCTAATTTAGGCCATTCTACTTTCAAGTTGTTGGTGTCAGGTTTGGTGTTGTGTCTCACCAATATGAAAGTGACTAATACAAAAATGTAGTCACAGGGAAGAGGGGTTGTTAGCGTGATTATATCAGACCATTTGTTTTAGAACTTTTCATAACTGATTTGCTGAAGACAGGGGCTAAGGAAGCCCTAAGAGGATGTAAGAAGATAGTGGTAAATGATTCTGGCCAGATTTCAGAAGAGCAAAATGCCGATAGAAACAGGAACCACAGAGGATAAACTCAAAGGTTTCACACGGGGATGAGAGATTTGTTGGCAGTTGGACCAGACACCATATGTGTTACACTCTGGCAAAAGTATGTCTATATTTTCCCATGTCTGAGACTTTGTGGGAGGTTCAGATTAAGGGCAGATGTGATTGATCTGGTGGAGAAAATTTCAAGATATCCCTACATTCAGGCAGAGCCATAGGGACTTCTGGATACTTTTTAACTAATTTTATAGTGAGAATTGAGAGCACAGAGCCAAGTAGTACAATTTGCAAAACTTAAATCTTGGCACAGAAGGAATCATACATAATGTACTGGGCAAAGAGGGGTGGCTGTTGAGGAGACCAGTGTCGTTAAAAAAGAATCAAGCACTTTGTACAGGGAAGAGAAGACAGATGCCTTGAGGGCATCTCAAGAATCAAGATCCTGGCCATCAAAAAGTCAAGGGTACAAAACTGTAACTTTATCATTCGAAAAGAATAACCCTGGGCCTCCTGCTTTAGAAGGGTGGCTGAGGCACTTGATTCACTTGGATTCATTTCACCTTGCTCAGCCAGCTTGGGGCTCAGTGGAACCTGCCCACCCCCCAGTTGGTGGGGCCACCCAGGTGTTCTTGATTTTACTGTCACACAGAGTACAAGAGTTTTGGGGTAAAGGAGGCTACAACTCAGATTTCAATGGAAGGCTGGGAGCCAGGCAGGATGCCCCTGAGTGGGCACTGAGTGAACCTTTGAGAAGGAAACCAAAGGTGCATTGGAAATTCAGAGAACTTGGAGAAGCCAAGATGGTGGAACATGTGCTACAGACAAGCTGTAGGTCTAAAGCAGAGTCAGGCCTAGAGAAGACATTTGAGCTGTACCCGCCAAAGCCACAGGGTGGTGCTGTGTAAACCTTCTGGAACTCACCTCTCACCTCTCACCTCTCACCACCAAGTGAGTGGAAGCCAGGTGTGAAGCCGCAAAGTGTCATGTTTGTCCTGTTGGATTTTGGTCTTGTTTCCACCCAATTCTTTCATATTCTCTTATTTCTCCTTTTGGAATAGGAATGTTTACTCGGTTCTCTTGTATAGTTGGATTATGTAACTTGTTTTTTATTTTTACAAAGATGTTTAGAAAAGACTGCCTTGAGCATCTTCTCAGAAGATGCTCTTGGACTAGACTTGTGATATGTTTAGATATCAAATTGACAAGGGTTGCCGTGTGGTGGTTAGGGTGGAGTGTCAACTTGATTGGCTCTGGATGTGCCCAGGGATTGTGGAGCACACTTTAGGTTTGTCAGGGTGAGACATGGAGGTGTGACCTACAGTTCAATGTCTGGCTCTCCCTCTTCCTGCTCTGGAGTAGTTTCCCTGTTCTACTTCCTGCTCACCATGAACTGAGCCCCTTTGCTCCACCAGTCCTCTTCACCACCGTGTTTTTTCATCAGAGCCAGCAGGCCATGTACCAGATCTCTGAAGCATGAGCTAAAATACTCTCTCTTCCTTTGAGGTTCAGGTGTTGAGTACTGTGTCCCAGAGAAGTGCATGTGAATGAGTAAGGTATTGCAGAATTTCACTTCAGATTTGGCATGATTGGCTCTGTACTGGTATATTTAATGATACAAAACTTACATACTTAGACGCACATCTCTCATTTGAATGTAGCAGGTATTGTCCTGAGCGCATACTGCAATATCTAAGTTAGTTCTGACCATCTCTAGGGGCACACTGTCATTACCTCTGTGTGTAAATTTTTCTGCTGACAAGGGGACTAACTTGGTAGTTAGTAGGAAGTTAGAAGGAAGGTAACTTGTTTACAGTAATTGGATCAGGAAGTTTTCCAGTAGGATTTAAATTTGACCACCTTTCTTCCAAAGTCTGCTCTGTAGGTGTAGAGATGAGGATGATGATGAATAGAAGTTCATGTTTATTAGGTGTGTAGTATAATCTAAGAAATTTCCTGTACACACTACATAGATTTACAAGTTTACATCATGTACAAAAGATGCCAGTTATTACTTTTGTCCCCAATTTAAGGATCAAAACAAAACACAACCAAGGTGCACACTGTGAGTCACACTGAGGGTAGATGGTGGAGTTGAGTTTTGAGGCAAACCCCAGCCAGGCCATCTCTATCCTCAGAATTCCTCAGGCTTGGGAAAGAGTGGAAGGCTATCAGCCCTGTGTCCCAGGGGCCCAGAAAGGATGATACCAGGGTGAGATGAAATGCTGACGAGTGGAACAGGACCAGCCCCTAGAGCAGCAAAAGGTCCTCACAGGACCTTCTGGCCCAGTGTGGACCTGGAAAAGAGGAGTCTGTAAACCAGGGGCAACTGAGCACCCTAGGCAGGATTTTCTGCCCCTGGTTTAGTTAGCCCCAAAGCTCCTACCCATGTAGAGTTGTGGCGAAGGAGGCCTTTGGAAACATACGATTTGTTCTTCAGGAAGACAGTACAAGGCTGAAAGTTTTGTTCCATCATTTTGATAACATTTAGTCAAAGATGTTCCAGTTCAATAATTCAAGAACAACTTTTTCTTGTCTTTTTTGTCAAATGTGTTTCCTACAAAGTGGGTGCTTAGCCCTGTGTGGCTCAGGAAGCACTCACATTCAGTGTCCTTCCAGGGAAAGGCTATTTGGTCTGCTGTGGTCTAAATCACTTCATTATCTCATTTTCAGGAACACATGGTGGAGTGACAATTTCATGAGCTAATCACAAAACCAACTCCCCTGAGACCGTGACGTCTTTGGTATTATGCTTGTTGTCCTTTTAAAATCAAGCCAGCTCCCTCATCAACCGCCATCCCTCATAGAAGGGTGGGCTTCCCTGAGTCCTGATGGATTTGTGGCCATTGAGAGAAGCCCTTTCATATGAGTCCTCCCCCTGCCCAGAGCATACATTTTCCAGACAGGTGGCCTGTGCTGGGAGTCGTCTGGGGATGTGAACGAGACAAAAGCTAAGTGGCCCACATGGGCACTGAACCCCTAACCTCTGCCTCATTAGCACAGAGCTCCGACCATCTGAGCTTGCCCATTGCAGGCTAATGATGTGTGCGCAGAGGCCCAGCCATATCAATCATGTTCTCGAAGTAAAGTGGCCACTCAGGGAGGAGCCACAGATCCAAAGTTGGTTGAGGGAACACAGCACTGACTGACAGGTGGCTGGGCTCAAGCCTCTGGGTCTTCACCCCTCAGCTCCCTGGGTGGGAGAAACCTAGGACTTCACTTGCCTTTGCTCACACTCTTCAGGTGGCTGCTCCTTCTTTCTCTGGTCCTCCAGCCTGTGACTCTGTCCATTCTCTGTGGGTACTAAGCCCTGGAGCTCCAAGGTTAGGAATCATAAATCTGTTCTTACAGCTGGAACTTTGGTGGAGGTGCCTGAGGCCTCAGGAGAGTGGTAAGCCCCTAAAAGTTTAAGTAAAATGTGTGTGTGTGTGGGTGTGTGCGTGTGTGTATGCATGCACACACACATAACAGAGTGCACCTTTCCCCCTTTGGAGAATACTCACAATTTTCTTTAGACCTCCAGTTAACTGTGGCCTAGTGCCTAAGATCTATGGCTTTAAATCAATAAAGAAAGTAAAGGGGGCAACAGGACACTTGCTAAAAAGCCTACTACTCCAGGTAAGAAGTCACTTGTCTTGTTATTTTTAGTGATGGTTCAAAGAAAAGGCTGATACCATGTGACTTCTCAGGAGCCCAGGACCGAGGTTGAAGGCATCTGCACATCTGCAGCAGAAACTTTATCACTACAGAAAGCCCAGACTCTTTCTAACCAGCCAGCTATTATTGCATGGGGACTTTGCTGGGCACTTAAACTCCACAATCCCATAGGAGCGATTATACTGAAGCTGTCAATGAAGTTAACCCATAAGGTCCCATCTGAAGGGGAGGAAGGGGAGAAATAAACTCTGATGCCTTGTGGCTCTGTTGAGTGTTCTGGAAGGATTCTGGAGAGACTGGGGAGGGACGGGGTCCATAAAGAACCTGACATCAGAGTAGAGAGTCTCTCCACTGGAGTGTAGGAATAGAGAATGTGGGTAGTGGTGAGCACCTGTTTTCCCAGCTGCTTGGAAAGTGGCAGCAGGAGTGCTATCCTGGGTAACAGAGGGAGACACCAGCTCAAGACAAAAGCAGAACAGCAAAGATCAAATAAAAGCAGACTAAGGGTGCAAGTGAGCATAGTTCTACGGCTGGCAAGTTGGCCTTGGAAGGCAGGAGGGCCCTTCTGTCTGTCGTCTGCATAAACTCAGACAGCAGCCCTGAGTCTGCAGCCCACTCCTACCCCTGGGGCATGAAGAGGTCACAAGGCCCTCTGTGACTCAGATCATGAACTGACATTGCTTCCCCCAAGCTGCATTCCCAGCCAGGGGTCAGCAAACTGGCTCTCAGCACAGATGCCAGCTGTATGCCCTATATATAAAATTTTAATGGCGTGCAGTCACTCTCCTTTGCATGTCCTCAATAACCCCCATTCGCTTCCCAGTGGTGGAGCTGCATGGTGAGACACAGGCATCCAACCTACCCAGAGCTGGCCCAGTGCAAATTGAAACCATGGGACTCCAAGTATTTAACCCAACTACAAGACTTGATGTAGTTGCAGAGGCCTCATGCCTATGGAGTGATCTCTAAACTATTGCTAGCTGGTGCCTTAGAGAAAAATGTTGTGCATCTCTGGTGTTGTTTCCAGCTCCAGAACAAAGCTTCATTTTTCCACATGTAAGAGTGGTGGAGGAGTAGAAGTTTCCAGAAATTGAGCTGATCTGGACTCACTGACCATGGGAAATGATCCTTCAGCTGGCAATTTGTCAGTGTCCAAACTTTTGGTATTGAAATTAACTTTTGGATGGGATAACAGGAAGGGAAGATGATAGACATTTGCTTATCTTCTGCCCTTAATTAGAAAAATAAAACCTATACTATCTTATGTCAAAAACCCAATTAAAAAAGGATTGCCAGTATACTAGTCACTAGAGGCTTGTAACGTGAATGGGTGGGCCCAAAACAACATGGTGCTGTGAAAAACACAGAGCGAGATACCCTGCACAGTTTCTTTCAAACACACTTGAAGGTAAATCCTCTATTCTCAGATGTTTGCTTGTCAAGAGCATTGAATGAATGCTATGGGGCAGATAGAAGGAAAGGAAAGATCAGGAAATCACATAGGAGAAGGCCTCATGCAGGCTCACGTTCACAGCCTGTGTGGAGCTGAAGACCCGAGGAGCCAGACTGAGCTGTGCACTGAGGATCGAACACAAGGCATCCCCTGAGTGGCACTGGAACTTCTGACATGGAGTGCACTCCCCTCTCTCCTCCTCTTACTGGTACTGAGAGCCAGCTCTTTAGCAGTGCCTTGTGGTTTGTAAGCCTTTCCCTTCTACAGCTCCCAGGACACCTCACACTGTTGATTCTGTCACTCTACACTACAGAGAAAAACCTGACATTCAGATTAATCTAATTGACCAACAAAAAAACATGGCAGAATCTTGACCCATGTGGCCCTGTTCTTGAGCCTTTCTAGTCCCTGCCTCCAGGGTCATCCCTTGAGGAGATGAAGTTCATATTATTTCATACCCCAATTAGGAAATGCTTTGATGAAAACTCTATCAGTGACACCATTGTACATATTCACAGGGTGTCTTCCTTTTTAAAAAAACTTTGAATCTTTATAGTTACATTATATATACACATCATGATCACTCTCAACACTGAGAACTTGTACCAGTATATGACACGACTTAATTCTCATTTTTTCCCTTCCCCTACCCACCCTACAGCCACCATCCCTATATGCATAAGCTTTGTTTCCTTTTTTAACCATTACATTTTTTCTTTCCCCTCATTTCTTACCCCTAAACCCCATTTCCCTTTGAATATTTACTATTTCACAATATTTATCATGCATTCTGGAACTCATATACATCTTGAGTTTCTCATACCAGAGAAAAGATACACTTCTGTGACCTATTTGTTTCACTAATGAGTATGACCTTAAGGTGCATTCATTTGAGTACAAATGACTCAAACATATCATTTTTTATGGAAGAGTAATATTTCATTTTATAAGAAACCACATCATCTCTATTCAGTTGATGGGTATTTGGGTTGTTTCCAAGATTTAGCTATCGCAAATTGAGCTACTATAAAGATGGGTTCACATATGTCACTGTGATATGAATCTTATAATTCTTTTGCGTATATCCCCAGCAGGGGAACAGCAGAGTCAAATAGGACCTCTAATCCTAGTTTCTTGAGAAATCTCCACACTGATCTTTATAGTGGTTGTACCAGTTTACATTCCCACCAACAGTGGAGAAGGGTTCCTTTTTCTTCACCTCGGCATTTGTTGCTGGCTAGTTTTGAAATAGCAGCTATTCTTTGTGGAATGAGATGAAATCTCAGTGTTATTCTCATCTGCATCTCTCAAATGACCAATGATGTTGAGCATTTCTTTATATGCTTCTTACCTACTTTTAGATCTTCCTCTGAAAAGTTTGTTTATTCCAGATGTCCATTTTGAATTGGGTCTTTAAATTCGGGAGGGGCTGATTTTTTAAAGTTCTTTATATATTCTAGATAGTAGCCCTTTGTCTGATTAACAGCTGTTAATTTTTTTTTTCCGATATTGTTGGTTGTCTTTTCACTCTGCCGGTGGTTTCCTTTGCTGTGAAGAAGCTCTTTTTTTGAGACAGACTCTCTTTGTAGTTCAGGCTGGCCCTGAGCTCACTATGTAGCTCAGGCAAGCCTTGAACTCAGCAATCCTCCTGTCTCTGCTTCCCAAGTGCTGGGATTATAGGCATGAGCCACCATATCTGGCATTGTGGTATATGGTACTGATTGCTGGGGGGACATGAGTCATTATGCCCAGTATTGTCTGTGTTTACCAGGGATCAAACCAGGGACCTTGTGCTTGCCAGGCAGAGGCCAGAACCACTGAGCAAAGTCCCTGGCCCTGTGTGGAAGCTTTTTAATAAGATGAGATCCCATTTGTTTATTCCTTCTGCTAGTTCTCATCTTATAGAGGTTTTGTTCATAAAGTCTTTCCCTAAGCTAATGTCTTCAGAAGTTCTACCTAACCTGTTTTGTACCAGGTTTAGAGTTTCTGTTTTAATATTTAGTTCTCTAGTCCATTTTGATTTTAGTTTAGTACACAGTGAAAGAGATGGAACTAGCTTCAGTCTTTGGCAGGTTAAAGCCAAGTTTTTCCAGCACCATTTGTTAAAGGGGTTATCTTTCCTCCATTGAGGATGTTTTGCTCCTTTGTCAAAATGAGGTGGCTTAGTGTATCTGGATTTGTTTTGGGATCTTCTAATCTGTTCCACTGATCCTCAGGTCTGTTACTTTGCCAGTATCATGCTGTTTTTGTCCCAGTGGCTTTGTAGTATAGTTTCAAGTTGGGGATCATAATATCTCCTACCATGTCCTTGTTGCTTAGAATTGCTTTTGCTACTTTAGGTCTCTTGTGGTTTCAGATGATTTTTTCATTTATTTTCTCTAGGTCTGTGAAATATGCTCTAGAGATTCAATCAGGATTGCATTGGATCTGTATAGAATTTGTGGGAGTATAGCTATTTTTTTTTTTTTTGAGACAGGGTCTGGCTTTGTAGTTCAGGCTAGCTCTGAGCTTACTATGTAGCCCAGGCAAGCCTTGAACTCAGCAATCCTCCTGTCTCTGCCTCCCGAGTGCTGGGATTACAGGAGTGAGCCACCACGCCCGGCACGGAGTATAGCTATTTTGATGATGTTTTTTTTTTTCTTACCCAGAAACAAGGGATGTCTTTCCATTTTCTGATATCCTCTTCAATCTCCTTTTTCAGAGTTCTGTAGTTTTCAGAGTTGAAGTCTTTCACCTCCTTTGTTAGACTGATTCCTAGATATTTCATTTTTTGGGGATGCTATTGTAAAAGGGATTAATCCCCCAATTTCTCTCAGTGAGTCTGTTGTTAGTGTATAAAAATGCTATTGAGTTTTGAACATTGACCTTGTACCCAGCTACAGTACTAAATTTTGTGATTTAAGTCTAGCAGTTGTTTGGTGGAGTTTTGGGGATCTTCTATATAGAGTATCATGTCATGAACAAATATTGACAGTTTAATTTCTTCCTTACCTATCTTTATTTCTTTTATTTCTTTCTCTTGCCTAATTGCTGTGGCTAATGTTTCCAGCACTATACTGAACAGGAGTGGTGATAGTGAACATCTTGTCTTGTTCCTGATCTTAGTGTGAAAGATTTCAGTTTTTGACCATTTAGGATGATACTGGCTGTTGATTTCTCATAAAGAGCTTTTATTAGGTTGAGTTAAGTCCATCTATTCTGATTTTCTGTAGGATTTTGGTCATGAATGGTGTTGGATTTTGTCGATCACTTTTTCTGCATCTGTTGAGATGACCATATGGTTTTTGTCCTTGAGTCTGTTAATATAGTGTATTACATTTATTGGTTGCCATATGTTTAACCATCCTTGCATCTCTGGGATGAATCCAGCTTGATCAGGGTGTATGATCTTCTTGATAATTCTCTGTATTCTGTTTGCCAGTATTTTGTTGAGGATTTTTGTATCAATGATCATAGGGAGATTGAAAGGTAGTTCTCTTTTTTGGTTGGGTCTTTCTCTGCTTTTGGAATCAAGGTAATTGTTCCTTTAGGGAATGAAATTGGAAGTATGGCTTCCCTTTCAATTTCATTAAAAAGTTTGAGAAGTAGTGGCATGAGCTCTTTTTTGAAAATTTTATAGAATTCAGCAGTAAAGTCATCAGGACTAGGGCTTTTTATGGTTGGTAGATCTTTAATTACACTTTCAATTTCACAGATTAATATGGGGTCTTTAACATTTTTATATCTTCTTTGTTCAACTTTGGAAGTTCATATGTTTCTAGTAATCTATCCATTTCTTCTATATTTTCCATTTTACTGGAGTACAAATTTTTAAAGAAGGTGTTTATTATCCTCTGGACTTCCACTGTCTCCCTGGTGATTTTCCCCTTTTCATTCCTAATATTGTGAATTTGAGCTTTTCCTTCCTTTGTTTGATAAGGTTGACTAAGGGTCTGTCAATTTTATTTATCTTTTTGAAGAAGTAACTCTTCAAGTCATTGTTTTTTTGTATTATTCTCATAGTATCTATTGAATTAACTTCTGCTATGATTCTTATAAGTTCCTCCCTAGTACAGGCTTTGAGTTTGTTTTGCTCCTCTCTATATAGTAGCTTGAGATTCAGCATTAGGTTGTTTATTTAAGCTTGCTCTATTGGCATTCACTGCTATGAATTTCGCTAATAAAACTGTTTACATTGTATCCCATAAATTCCTGTAAATTGTACTGGGATTATCATTTAATTGTAAAAACTGTTTAATTTCTTCTGTGACTCATTGGTTGGTCAGCAGAGTGTTGTTCAATTTCCATGTGTTTGTGAGGATCTTGGAATTTCTTTTGGTATTGAGCTCTAATTTCAAGGCACTATAGTCTGACAGTATACACGGGATAATTCAATTCCTTTGCATTTACTTAAACATGTTCTATGAACTAGTATGTGGTCATAGAACATACTAGTTCATAGAACATACTAGTTCTATGAACTAGTATTTTGGAGAATGACTCATGAGCAGCTGAGAAAAGTGCATATTCTGACCTTGTAGAATGAAATACTCTGTAGGCATTGATTAAGTCCATTTGTTCAAAGGTTTGGTTCAGTTAAGTATTTCATTATTGATTTTTTTTTTGTCCAGTTTATCTGTCTAGTTGTGACAGCAGGTGTTGAAGTCCCCTACTACCATTGTATTAGTGCTTACTGGGGTTTTCCTATCCATTAATATTTGTTTTATATAGTTGGGTGCACTGGAATTTGGTGCATAAATATTTATGAGTGCCATCTCTTTCTCTTGGATTGTTCCCTGTACAAGGATGTAGTGTCCTTGTTTGTCTCACAGCTTCCTGCTTTATGGTTTTTTCTTCCATGTTCATATCTGACTTTGTAGAATTTATAGGGAAAAGAAAGGGATTCTAAAGATGACTACTGATTGTATTCCCAGGTAGGACAAAAGTAAATATTTTTATGTTTCAACTGATCTAACTCTGGTTCCCTGTCTCCTTAGTGGACCTGGTAACCATGGAGTGAGTGGGCTGTTCTTTCTTGTAGCTGGCTGTGGTCTCTCCAGGCACATCAGAATTCATTCCCACCCTCCCTCAAAACAGCTGCTCACATACCAAGGAGTACTTGAAGGTTGTTACCAACCTACCTGCTAATTAGACCAAGGTCTTCCTGGCTTCTCTCATAAGACTGTTCACAAGAGGTTAGTTATGTTTTTTTGACCTTCTGCTGTCTACATTCTAGTTTCTGCTTTTCCTGAGATATTCCACAGCTTCTCTCAAGGTCTGTGAAACTTTAGAACGATGACTTCATGTGTGGCAGCTGGACCAGCATCAGTATCACCAGGGGTCTTTGTCAGTTTCCCTTGGCTGAGAGGCAATACCTGCCATCTACATTTCAGTCCCCCGATCTCAAGGCAGGAGAGCATAGTCGAGGCTCATAGAGGAAAAGAGCTGTCCATGCTATGGAGGCCAGGAAGCAGAGAGAGAGGCAGGAGATGCAAGGGAAGACACAAACTTTCCGGGTTACAACCCACAAGACCCCACCCTCTGACCACACATTTAATTTTGAGCTCATCAGTGGAGCCATCCTCCAGTGAGCACAGCACCCCATGATCCAGTTACCTCCAAAGCCCTGTGTGAGGGTTTGGGGAGACATCCAGGTATAAACCGTCACACAAAGAAGCCTGACAGGCTGCCAGGTGTCAGGCTCCACTCCAGAGCTGTCACGTCAGCCCCCCGGTCTGTTTTGGGAGAATGGCAGGGTGCTGTGAGGTGTGTGGGAGCTGAGCAGGACTTTCCAACACTCCCCTCCGCCCGCTGAGGCCAAAAACACTTTCCAGCCCACTCATGTCCATGGTGTCTACAAGACTTACTTTGGCTAGTGGGTCTGTTTGAGCCTCGGACCTGCCTCGTCAGCCTGGGGTTGCTCCTGTGCTCCAGGCCTGGCCATGGGCAGGTGCCTGTGCAGTGAGGAGACAGGGCTGCCTGATTTGTGTCTAAATGGAGAGAACGCCGACGTGACCTCAGCCTTGAGCTGCTCCTGTGGCCTCAACTCTAAACACTAGGCTTGGGAGTGGACTGGACAGAGGCGAAGGGCTGTGACAGGTACCGCAGTAAGTGGAGAGGGGTCCCTCCAACACGGCCGATGGGGCAGGCAGCTTCCGCAGCACACCGTGTCCAGAGACATGGCTGTGCTGGGCTGCCAGGTGGGCGGGGGCACCTGGTGCAGGGCCTGGGGTGTGAACACAAGTGAGGAGTCCAAGCTGGGACCCTCTGGACAGCAGTGGAGGGCAGTGGGGACAGCGCCCCGCAGACTGAACTTGGGGGTCCTCTTCCCGCGGGGGTCCACCGTGGGCGGGCTTGGTGGCCAAAAAAATCCACTTCCCACATCGCCCATGGGTCACGCTGTCTGCTGGGACATCCTGGGTGGGGGTGTTAGTGAAAATCCATGGGTCATTCTACGCTAAGGGAGCCACATCTCTTCGTTCAAAGGAGCCTATTTGTTTCTGTTCTTTCTCCTTTCGTCCTCTCCTTGCTATTAAAAAAGACACACTGAGCTCCCCCATACGTGTGTGTGTGTGTGTGTGTGTGATTACCTGAATTTGTTTCTTTTCCCAGACAGTGTTACCATTTTTCATTCCTTGCTTCAGGATCCCTGAAGAGAGGACCTGGGGGATTCGCTGGAACCCATCCTCTGTTGTGTGGCTTCTGTTACACACTAGCAACAGCAGCAAGTCTCCCGTGTCTCCTTCTGGGCTTTGAGCTGTTTTATTTATTTCTTACCTGCTTTCTTAGTTGTGATACTAATGCCTCCTATTTTTAAAAAGTGTTTAATTGAGGTAGCATTTTTGTATCTTTCTGGGACACATTATAGCAATTTGATACATGTATACAATGTTTAATAACCAAATGAGAATAATGCATATTTCCATCTCTTCAGTCAATGATGATTTTTACGAGCTGGGCATTTCATACTCTTCTCTCCTAGTCATACTGGAATATAATAGCTGGGCTTACTCAATAATTACCTCCTTCTTACAGAAAACTGGAACTAATTGTCTGTACCAGGGTCTCTCACCTGATTTCCTTCCATCTCTTCCACTTCCTGTCCTTCCCAGTCTTTTTAGTTTTGTTTTGTTCCACTCTCACCTGTGAGACTGACTTCCTGGTTTCCACAGCTGAGCGAGACAGTGTGGCACTCGCCTTTCTGTGTCTAGCTATTCACTGAATATAATGATCTCTAGTTCATCCACATTGCTGTGAATGGCAGGAGCTCACTCTTTCACAGCCCACAAAGCTCTGCGCTTTGTGTCTGCCCCTCCATGGGCGAGGATCCAGTCCGATCCCATGGCCTATTGACTGTGAACACCGCTATAACAAACCTGGGAGTACACACCTCATCTTTTTTGTTTAAAGAAAATGCTCCTCCAAAGACACTGGGCCATATGTGGATCTATCCTTGGAGTCTGCAGGAGCCTCCACCCAGCTCTTTATAGCAGAAGTGCTCGCTGGTAGGCTCCCCAACCGCTGTGCCATTTGCAATCTCTTATCTTTGCGATGGAGGCCTTGCCACAGGGCTGAGATGTGGTTTTGGTTTGTGGCCCCTGATGAATGAGATAGGGGCCTAGGTTCTGATGGTCTCAGAGCAAACTCCGGGTCTCTGCCTTGGACCTGCAGGGAGCAGATGAGGGCTGAGCACCTGAGTCAGACACCTGAATTCAAATCTCACGCACTCGAGTTTCTCTGTGTTGAGTGACTTTATTTCTCTGAGTCTTGTTTTTTTTTTACCTACTCTAGGATCATAGTAGTACCTTCCTTCCAGAGACAAAGTGAGGATTTAAAAGTATACAACATCCTTGTTAAAAATCACAACCAGGGGCCGGAGGGTTAGCTCAGTGGTTCCGGCGCCTGCCTCGCAAGCATAAGGACCTGAGTTCGATCCCCGGTTACCACATATAATGCTGGGCGTGGTGGCTCACGCCTGTAATCCCAGCACTTGGGAGGCAGAGACGAGAGGATTGCTGAGTTCGCGGCGGCTTGCCTGGGCACCATAGTGAGCTCAGGGCCAGCCTGAACTACAAAGCAAGACCCTGTCTCCAAAAAGCAAAAAAAAAAAAAAAAAAAAAAAAAAAAAAAAAAAAAAAAAAAAAAAAAAAAAAAAAAAAAAAAAAAAAAAAAAAAAAAAAAAAAAAAAAAAAAAAAAAAAAAAAA
>PVIC010001383.1:23844-50031 GCA_004025085.1 Thryonomys swinderianus | reverse complement strand
TATGCGTACATGAGTGTGCATGCGTGCATGTGCACATGAATAAGAAGCCTATTTTCTTATTCATGAAGTTGAACTATTTCTGTCCCCCTGTGCCCTAAATCTGAGCAGGGCTGATCTAGACGAGTTTCCTAGGGGTCGACTGCCTTGCTCAACCTGAATTGGGCTCATAAATCTTTCTTCAACATGCACATAACACATCTGATACTTTTCTTCCTCATCCCATCCCTGCCAGCCTCCCTCCCTCTGTCTCTAGATTCTCACTCCCCATTTTCATTATTATCATAAACTTTTGTTCATGTTCATGGCAAATAAAGTTCACATTGCTGTGGCTATTGGTCTGTGTACATGAACAGTTTAAATCTTACTCCCCCTGCCAGCCCCTCATCCTTGGTCTCTCAGGCCCCTTCTCATTTGCAAAAGATGCATCTCCATGTTTTCTTCTATCAGTTCTTTATTTTGCTCTTTTTGCCTCACTCAAATCAGAGGTATAATATGGCATTTATGCTTATGTTTTGATTTATTTCATTGGACATTATGTTTTCCACATGTACCCACTTTCCTAAAATGTCTTGAATTTGTCCTTCTTTATTGCTGAGTAGTATTCTACTGTGTAGATACCAGCTTTTCTTCAGCCATTTGTATGTTGATGAACATATAAGCCACTTCCAGGATTTAGCTATTCTGAGTTGTGCTGCTATAAACATGGGTGTTCATGGATCACTGTAATATGATGTTCTTCACTCTCCTGAGAAGATAGGTAGAAGGGCAATAGCTGGATTAAATGGAATTCCTAATTTTAGTTCCAGGAAAATTTGAAGGAAGGAAACCATTCTTTATAATAAAAAAATTGTGATGATTTATAAATACATTACTCATAAAATTTACATTGTAACCATTAAGTGTGCTCAGAGCCCTTAAGCATAGTCACAGTGCCACATCACCATTGCCCCATCCACATTGACGACTTCCTTCTCTTGCAAAATGCAACCTCTGTCTTATGCAGCAGCTCCCCATCCCTCCCTCTCCTCAGAGCTGGGGGAGTTACACTGCTCCACACAAATGGCAGCAATTCATCTTCTCTCCAAGCGGTTCCACACAGTGACTCACAGGATTCATCCTCATTGGCGCTGGCTGGGTGACCTTGTCAAGTTTATGTCCCCAAGGTCATCCATGTTGGATGTATGTCCAGTTTCCCTCCTTTTTTCATGACCCACTGCAAGCGTGGAGCCCACTGATGGATCCATTCACGAACCAGTGGATGCGTGAGCTGGTTCCCCCTATTGGCCACCATGAGTAATAGTACCTTGAACATATGAGATGTGATTAAAAAAAAAAAAAGTACAGTGACCTTTCATGGTAGCTTTGACTTTGGGGAAGAGCCAGAAGGTGCACAGTGCTGATCTGGTGACTCAGGTGGATGAAGTGACTTGGAAATGTTTCACTAGCTACTTTTCCACAAACTGACACTTGGAAGTCTCTGCAGTTTTGATGTCACCTTGTAAAGACACTCAAGAAAGAAGACTTCTAGAACTGCTTCAGAAATCAGCAAGGATAATTGGCTGTGTGTCTAAAGAGAGTATTTGGAGGAGGATAAGTGGAAAGACAATGTCTTTTACCAAAGTAATTTTTAAAATGTTGACATTCGCTGTGCATTTTAGTTACCCCTGTAGGTATACAAACAGTTGGATATTTTCTACTCAGAGTAGTCTTCTACGAGCAGCGGATAAAGAACAGAAGTTTATATAGAAAATAATTTAGTGCATTTGTACTAAATTTAATTAAGTAATTGCATCCAGTTAGATTGGACACTGGATGCAAAAACACAAGATCTTAAATGAAGTGATTTTTCATCAGAGTAGGGTGGGATAGTAGTAGGATGACAGTGAATTTTCTAGATTCTTCTTTGAGACAAAATGACCACTGAAGATCCTCTGGGTAGATTGGATTCTAGGGAGATCAGGGGAGAAAGGACAGAGAATAAGGAAAATTCAAGATATTCTACAACAAAGTTGAGCCATTTGACTTCCACATAAGCAAGTCCAGGGAGACCCTGAAATATTGGAATGAGGCCATTCTACAGAAACAAAGGCCGGAGACCCCTTGTGCTGAGCGAGAGGCATCGCTGAGAATCACTCACTTCCTGCTTGCTCCCTGCAGCCCTCGTGGGGCATGTTCTGAATGACTTCAGTAATGGCTTCAGGACCGGGTCCTGCAGATCTTGTCTCACTCTGGGCAGGAAGTAGAGCTTTGTGGTCTCTCTTGGGTCTAGTGGGCTGCTGACTCCTTGTGACCTGAAGATACAGTGGAAAAGATCAAGGAATCTTTCAGGTAGAAGCTTTAAGGGTCGTTGGAGCCATCACCTGCTGTCTGTCAGATGGACATATCACAAGGGATCTAGCCCAGGCAGCCTGAGGGTCCTCAGCACAGAAGCCCATGGCAGCGACACTGGAGATGTCTGGACAGGAGCCCAGAGAGGGAAATGTCAGGCGGCTAAAATGCCCCCTTTTTGGGTTATCAGGATTGCACTTCCATTCAGGAAGGGCTTATTGGCCCAGCCGACGCCTTCCTGGCTGTAGGTACGTGAGGTCAGAACAAAGGGCAGTGTGAGTACAGGACTCCCTCTCCTGTCTGCATGTAATTCGTGGTGTTTTAATCCTCCAACTTGTCTCTGCTAATGAATTTTCACAGCGTTATTTTTTTAATTTTTTAATTGAATTCTTTATTGGTACATTTTATATACAGTTCACAATCACACTCAACATTGGGGAATTTGTACCAGTCAGTATATGACAGAAGTTAATTCTCATTTTTACCCATATCCCTATCCACCCACAACCCCTCCACCCCTTATATACATGCTATTTCTTTTTCTTTCCAAATCATATTTATTCTTTCCCCTCATTACATTCCCCCACCACATTCCCTTTGAATATTTCCCATTTTATAAAATCTATCATACATTCTAGAACTCATTTACATCTACAAGTTCTCATACCAGAGAAAAGATACGGTATTTACATGTCTCGCAGCGTTATTTAACTAGGTGAGTTCAGTGGGTAGTTTTCAAGCCTAAAATCCGCTGTCTCTTCAGTGGTGGAGGCAGAGGCGGCGGCGCCCTGTTTCCAGGAGAAGCTTCCGACAGCCAGGACTCGAGGGAGTCGGGAGATGGAGGAAGAAGAGTGCGCCCCGCGGAGCCCCGGGCTCAGATGCCCCTGCTCCGGCTGCCCTACAGAGCGAAGGGCGTCTTCTCACGGGGCAGGTGATGTGAGCCCGAAGGGGCAGCGGCGCGGTCTCAGAGAGCGCAGGTGTCCGAGGGGAGCCCGGGAGCCCCGAGGACCGGTGCCAGCGTGAGCCGGACCACAGACCCCGTGCGAGGCCCTGCGTGCGGGCAGGAGCAGAGCGGAGGGTCCTGGCGGGCTGTGGAAAGGGGTCGACCACACCGGAACACCCTTCCCCGCGGGCTCCGACAGCCGCTCCTCACGCGGGGAAGACCACGCAGAGCCTGTCGTTGTGCCCGCAGACGGGGTCGCGGTTTCAAATCCAGGTCCTGGGAGATGCGCATGGTCAACACGCGGCCGCCTGGGAGACGAGGCTGTGCCCGGGCTGGGCTCTCAGGGAAGGCTTTGGATCACTTGGCGGTGGCCGCCGGGACAGAAGGGGGGCCACATGCACGTGCACAGACCCACGTGTGCACACGCGCGTGCACACACTCCTGAGGTTCAGGAATCCCAGGAGAAGGGCACCCATGGCCGCGCCTTGCTGCTCCCCTTGACGCCCAGGGGCCGCCCTTTGCAGGCACAGCCCAGAACCAGTGTCGAAATACTGAGAGCCCTCACGGTGGGCTTGTTTGGCTCAGACCAGCAAACCTAGTGAGTCCAGGAGGGAGGTGGGCCTCAGGCCTATACAAGCTGTGGCTCCGGTGCTACTGCACTGAGAGGTGGCCTCAGCCCAGGTGCGCTCGCTGGAAAGGGCCAGGAGCGGGGACAAGGACAGCGGACGCCTTCTTCACATCTTGATCCACGAAGATGCCCTGTGATGTTTCACTGATCCTGGCGCTGCACTGCAGGTGGGCAAAGGGGCACGGTGATATGTACTGTTTGGGGCGAGGTGGGTGGGTAGAGGCCACCCGGAGATGTAAACCGAGATCAGTAATGAAAACCGGGTTTATACGTGGAACACTGTGTTTTAGTTTAAAAGGAAGCTTTTCTGCATCTAGATGTCCATTTGAAGTCTCATGGGTTCTTAAGCAGGCTTCAGGGAATTGGACGGATCATGAGGTGGGCTAGTGCTCTGACAGAGACCCTCCCCCAGACCAGGGTTGATGGAAAGTCCAGGACTAGACACCATCCCCCATACCCCTTCCTGCCCTCCAGTGCCACCCACCTTCTTTGGCTTTCTTCCCTCTTGCCCCCTTCCCTTCCCCCTCTCTCCCCTTCCCCTCGCTGCCCCGTCCTCAGGCTGAGCTGTCCCTGTATTCTCACTCGACCGCTGCTACAGCCGCCCTTCCCCACCAGCTGGCATGCCCTGGTGCCCCTCGGACAAAACCATCCCTGCCTTCCACGGGGGGCTCAGGCAAGGGTGCCCAAGGTAGGCGACGGCACAGACCACCCGACAGCCAGGCCAGCCTCAGAGGAGACGCTTGGAAGCAAGCCTCCCGCCTGCCCTTCCTTCCGAGACCAGATCAACTTGTCACCCCTCCCCTCACAATTATGTCAGGGTGTTGGGGAGAAGTGAAACAT
The DNA here is from genome assembly GCA_004025085.1 of Thryonomys swinderianus. Classification (NCBI taxonomy): domain Eukaryota; kingdom Metazoa; phylum Chordata; class Mammalia; order Rodentia; family Thryonomyidae; genus Thryonomys; species Thryonomys swinderianus. Next base: position 45,292 of record PVIC010001383.1, on the reverse strand, counting down.
TTCTTTTCCCAGTGGCCCAAGAATGTTGGAGCCTGCAGTGTTGGATTTTTCTTTATTAAAATGTACATTTATCTTATGAAATCAGCCAATCAAATCATATAGACGACAACATTGGCTCTGTGGAGGTGGCATCTCTCTGGTTTAGGGGCAGCAGGCTGGCCATGGGACATAGAGGAGTCATGCCACTGTCTCCCAGCCTCCAGCTTCTTGGAGGTGGGCGCAGGGCCTAAGGTGGGGGTCAGGGTGGCGAGTGGGGTGGCAGGTGTCAGGCCTGCTGTGGACAGTGAGGCCCTGGCCCTGCTGCATTCCTTTGCCTCCACCACCAGTAGTCTCTTGGGAATCTTGAGGTGATGGCCCTTTGGGGATCATGGCCACCACTCAGGATGTGAGTGCAGGGAGTGGGAGCAGCCTTGGCAGATGGGGCATGTGTGCCCTGCAGGTGTTGACAAGATCCACCATCTGTAATGTCCTTGGCACAATAAAACTAAATGTCAGTTTCCCTGAAAACAAAACAAAACAAAACAAAGCAAAACAAAACTCACAGCTAGATATGAGTCTGGGAGGTAAAGCCTGGTTGGAGGAGGTGACCATGGGGGTGTGGCCTAGAAAAGTCTTTCTCCCTCCTCCTCCCTTGATCCCTGTCTGCTTCCTGTCCACCATGTTATGGACTGTTCTCCACGGGGCCCCACTGACATACTGCCCTGCCCTGGAACCAGTTGATTATCTATTGAAACCTCTACAAAGTGTGAGCCAAAGTAAACTTGCCCTCCTTTAAGTTGTGGGGATCAGGTATTATGTCCAGCAATGAGAAAGTAACCAAGACAGACACTCTTTATAGTTAAAATCCTAGTGGAAAAATGAAGGATATTTACCAAGGGCTCATGGTGCACATCTGTTAAGCCAGTGCTCTGAAAGGCTGAGACAGGAGGATCATGAAGTCAAGCCCAGCCTGGACAACTTAGAAATCTAGCAAGATCCTGTTTTAAAAAAATAAAAAGGGTTAAGGATGTAGCTCATTAAAAGGTCTCGAGGTCAATCCCAGGACCAAACACACAAGCAAAGGTAGACAATTCCCCATATCAGAGCAGCACCAAGGGCCTAGGGTGGGGAGGCAGGTAGGAGAATGGATTGGCCTGCTCTTCCAGGACCTGAGTAACAGGCCAGGACAAGCAGGTGGGCTGGAAGCCTCCCTACCAGGCCACCAGAGCCTCACAAATGGTGTCCATACTGCTTTTGAGTTTGCGTGTGCATTTTTTTTATATTGCCTATTGGAACTAAGTTCAATAGAGAAAAAGAAATGAAAGAGTGAACAACTCATCTAGTTCAGCATCTGATCTCATGTCCTGTAGGGTAAGATGGTGAAAGACCAAAAAAAAAAAAAAAAAAGCCTTTCTTAAAACTCACACGAGCTTTAGCTGAATGGAGAGTGTTGCTCTTTAGTATATGTAGATTTTCTTTCCTCCATTTTTTATAGACATCACCCAAAAAGGGAGGAAGAGAGAAAAATAATCTGTCATGCATTGCTTTATATTATTCATGATTTCAGGTATTTTTAAATGTAAAATTTTTAAATTCAGATAAAACATGCTTTTGAGTTTATAAAAGAGACTTCATATTTTAATAGGATTCATTATTGAGGAAATAAAACTTCTCAGTGAATTTTTTGTTTCTTCTACATGGTTAAATATTCCCTGTCTGTCTGGTTCATATATATTTTTTTCCAATTGTTTTTTTTAACACTTTCAGAAGTGAAGAGTATATTTGAATCTCAGGGCATCAAATTTTATTATCGGTTGAGGTAACTGGAAAAATTCACATGATATGTTAGCAAGTTCTGCAGCTCTAGCTGGCCTGGGTGTGTCTCAGCAATGATAGATCACAGAGGATCCCTACAAGGCTGCCATTTAAAAGTGATTGTATTCATACAGCTTTCCTCAGGAGAAAGGCTTACAGGTTTTTTAAAATAGTGTAACCTTAAGACTGAAGTATGCAAAGTGCTTTTTGTCCCTTCTGAGCTACATTACCTTATGATCACTTTCCCTGGAAGCTCCTGAGACACCAGATAACAGCACCTGCATTGTGAGCATCATGGGTAGCTTAGGCTCTGTCCACTATTATCATTACATTCATGCACTTTGCTAATTCTCCTGCTTGGTTGTGTAAGTCTCACACATGTAAGCTCTGAAATAGGTGTAGAGATGCACAGAAAAAGCTTGGTTATGGGACAGATTGGAATTTGAGTTTTAGTCATCAAAGATGTGATAAACAGGATAGGGTATTAATGTAAGAAACAGATTGAGCTTTTTAATGGGACATCAAATAAGACTTTATTAGCATCTATTAGGTTCCACCCAAAGCCCGGGAAATAGCATTAATGAGCATCATATATCAGTCTGTCTGTTATTAGATAACAGTACCCCCTAAAACCAGCAAGCCAGATAGCACTTTATACTTTTTACCTTTATCTTTGGAATTAGGTGACATTCTCTCCTGTTACACTGGCCTTACTATTAGTAATAGTGAACCAATTTATAAACCCATTAGTGACACTTTTTCCAGAAGATAAAAACAGTCAAAATTATCTGGCAGCAATTAATCTTAATGGCTGTATGCAGTAAACAGCAATGGGCTAATTCCAGCTCTGTCAGCCCCATCAAACAATCCCGCATTAGGCAGCTTTTCAGTGATCCATTAAGCACATTCAGAACAACAACAAATTCAATGCTGAAGGCATATGCACTAAACATTACAACAGTGATCTTCTGAAACCATCATTATCTCTTAAATAGTACTTCCCCCCTGTATTATCATTATGCTGTACATTAGAAATACTTTGATTAAACTCCCTTAATTCATAACAGACAGCTGCAGACCATTTATGTAGTTAATCTCAACACAACAGCTATTGAGGAAATATAACAAATGAAGGCTGTAAACTGGAAGTCATTACTGTGAAAGATACTGGTTTTCTCGCCCTCTTAGAGCAGAGAGCATCCTCGGGATGGGCCTTGGGCTGCACTAATGGGCATGAAGCTGTTAATGCTCTTCTACTTTCCCTCTACATCTGCCCGGGGTTGGATTTGGGGGCTGGGCGTCTGGTCCCTGGCCCAGAGTGCTGAGGGCTCCATGGACAACCGCAGGTCTGGCTAGAGTCCATCCTCCAGCTTTGGTGTGACCAAGTCAAGGTTTTGGTTGGCTACACACAACCACGTTGCCTCTGCTAGAACCTTACTGGGAAGTGACTCTGTTGGACGTCATCATTAGTCGCAGCGGCTGGTTCCTTTCTGAGCAGTTCTGCCTTTTAGTTTAACTCATGGTACTTGAGTCTACACACTGGCAATCTCTTCAAAATTTTCTCCAGAGGCTTCAACAATTCTGAAAAGCTTTGCGCGTAAACGCTCTCTGTTCAAGAAGCCTCGGGTTAGTTGCTTGTGGGGCTGGACCAGAGGCGGAGGCTGACTTCCCCGAACAAGAAGGGCTGTGTCGGGCCCGCGTGCCACACCTTCACAGACCTGTCCTTTTGCAGGTAGAGAGACCGTAAACACAGGCATGAATGAGCCCTATGTGCCTGGAATTTCTTTCCCCTCATATAGAGCCTATTTCAAAGTCCTAAACCACAGACGCCGTGTCTACCTTTTGATGAAATAGCCAAGTAATTAAAACATAAATTTCAAGTCCCTTTGCCAACCCTGACAGTACCCTCTGCTTTGAGGCTTAGTTTGAATGAATTCAATATTGACTCCAAATGTAGAGCCCCACTGTGGAGCGATAAGGGTTCCAGTCCCTGGGAGGCATGTACCCCATGTCTAGAGACTCCCAGACTCGGGGGGGACAGACTTATCTTCCAAGGTGCCCGGGAGTGTGAGAACATGACTAGGCACCGCTCAGGCCCTGGCATGACCTCTGACACTGGAGAGACCCCTGTCTTGTGACACCCTCCCCACCAGCCCACTCTAGGGACAACATGCTAGTTGGAAATTAGAGCCTGGGAAGCTTTTCTGTGTTGTTTCATTTTTCTCCTAAATGTGTGTAGAAGGCGTGGGTAGAGATGTCCCAGGCCTGTGTCCCAGGCCTGCTGTCTGGTTGGAAAGGTTCTTGTGGACAATGCAAAGCCGGTTCTGGATTTTGGGACCTAGATGCCTGTGTCTTTGGATTTCCCAGCATTTCGCAGCTCCGTGGAGACCTCAGAAGGTCTCTGTGTATGTGTGTTTGCGGGGTAACTGGGACTAACTCAGTAACCCCACACCTACCAGTTTGGTTTTTCTTTTTCTTTTTCTTTTTCTTTTTCTTTTTTGAGACAGGGTCTCACTTTGTAGTTCAGGCTGGCCCTGAGCTCACTATGTAGCCCAGGCAAGCCTTGAACTCAGCAATCCTCCTGCCTCTGCCTCCCAAGTGCTGGGATTACAGGCGTGAGCCACCACGCCCGGCACTGTGGTATGTGGTATTGATTGCTGGTGGGCATGAGTCACCACGCCCAGCATTGTCTGTGGTTACTGGGATCGAACTCAGGACCTTGCACTTGTGTGTGAGGCAGGCACTAGAACCACTGAGCTAAATCTCCGGCCCTGGTTTTTCTTTTTAAATAGAATAGCTGTTAGGTGGCACAGGGCACTCATCTTCTACAGGATATATTTTAGGGTATGTTTCTTTAAATTTCTCCCTGTAATACTTGGGCCTCAAGATTAATCTGTGGCAGGAAAAAGTAACTTTGCAAATTGATAAATTATAATTTCTTCTGACTTTTGTTTATAGATTTGGTTTAGCTTAAAGGTAGTCCACTGCTGACAAACGGCCATGGGTGAGTACAGTTAGCTTTGGAGCCCACGATTTTATTTGCTTTGAGTCTTGCAGTTTGTTTTGAGAACCAAAGTTCAGTAAACAATGTTCATATAGGAATTTTTGTGATTGAAGGCTAAGATTTTCCTCAAGGAATAATTATATTTTTGCAGCTGTTAAATAAATGGATAATTTGCCAATGTGTTAATTGTCTCCATTGTGGAATATTATCTGTAGCTTTATATCTTCCAAGTAGAGTTTTATCTGGAAATATTTACATAGATTTATACCTGTCCTTCTTCAGGAAACTCCACATTTTGAGCTGATAACTTCTGTAGTCTAATTTTAGCCTCGGATCTTGCTTCCCGAAGGACACACTACAACACTATATGTATATAGTAACTGCAAATAGTTCTGTGGTAGATCTAACTAGTGAAAGTCTGTGGAATCCACTGTAACTGTAAGGCTGAAATACTAAGGAATTCTAAGAAAGTCAGCTAAGTGTCAGTACAGTTGCCATGCTGGTAACTTTACACCAAGGGAAAGAGGCCATCGGGTGATGCAGGGTGCTAAGAAATTATTTTCAAGGCTTGATATAAAATGTGAAACTGGAAGAAATACAGGTTAATTTTGAGGATGAAAATGTAGACCAAGAATCTTGTGCATGTATGCTGTGTGTTGGGCTGTTGAGTGCCAACTCTGGTCCTTCCAAACTGCTCTGCCCAGTGGGCTCACTGCAGACTTGGAGTGGTCAATGACCTCCTTCTCTGAGATGGTGCTGTCTTCCTGATACACACCAACTCTCCACATAAGCATTGTGAAGAGAACAGAGAACTAATAAAACAGAGAATAGAAAAAGATCATTTTTCTCCACATCCCTCATCTTGTCAGTCCTTTCTCCAGAAGCTTAGTTGTCTATGACCTTGACCCCTGACCCTGCTGGCCTCTTTCCCCTCCCCCTCCCACCTCATTCTCACCTCCTCTCTTCTTCAAGTTCCCAGGCCCTGAGTTCGGGTTCCTCTAGAAACTTCCAGCCTTCGCTGCTGTCCTCACAATAGTGTTCTGTTCCACCTGCTCATCTGGTTCATGGTCAGCATAGCCAGCCTGTCAGGTCCTCCAGAACCTTACACCTGGGCAGGTCACAGTTTGCAATCGCCCCTCCCCCCAGCTCCATTCCCAGCACCTCTTGTGCTCCCACCTGGCTCCTTACCAGCACGGAGGTTATTTCTCACCTCAGCTGTCTCCTAACCCACTGCCCCTTTAGCTGCCTCTTTCATGTCCCGCCATGTCCACAGGTCAGGTCCTTTGGAAAATTTAATCCAGTGAATCCTGGATTAAGTTGAATTCTTCTCATAGTATGAGTTGAATTCTTCACGGAATGAATGAACCATGGAACAAGCAGACATGCTACACAGGGGACTGTGCACGTGCTAGCAGGAAATGGACTGAAGGACTTACCAACATTCACGTCAGTACTTAGGTGACAGGAAGTAACGAGGTGCTAGAGAGGTGCACGGTCCCGGAAGCACACTTGTTCTAGAAGGAGCGGCTAGGCGGTAATTTCTGGCTCCAAGACACTTGGCGCCAACTTCTCCTAAGGAGGTAGAGTGGCTGGTTGACCGAATGAAGCAGGAGCACAGCCAGTCTCCCCACAGGCTCCCTCCAGGGCCAAGGTGCTGGCCTCCCTGTGGAGCCCGCCCCGGCACACTGTTGACGGCTGGTCCTCCAAGCCCCACTCAAAGAGCTTTTCATTCCTGTACAAGTTACAAACTCTCCTCAATAGCAATGCCATATTTCATACTGTTTTCCTGACTCTTCGCCTCCAGACTTATGGAGGAAAATTGGTCCATGCGTCTAATGCTATTAAAAATGATCAAGAAAAAAAAAACCCTAATGGCTTTTGGAACACACCAGCCTTCTGCACCGGTGACTGCAGCTCTCTGTGTTGGTGGTGTGGTTTGTTAATCAGTTAAATCAAATAAGTTCTGCAAACGTTCAGTGGATGCCGAAGACGTGGGAGACACCACTGTTTGGAGGGACAGAGCAAAGAAACAGGTCACTGTCCTCGAGGGCAAAACAGGATTCTGGAAATAAAATGCTTTTCCTTATCAAGCAGTACCATAAACATTTTTATTTGTATTTGTTAGACATTCTTTCACCTGAGATTTATTCTCACTCCCTTCTTGAGTATTTCAGTAACTTTCCAACAACAACGTCCATACTGTTTCAGCAGAGTATCTTACGTCTACTGAGGGACACACTGATGTCCTTAACAAGTATCTGTTTCATGCTGTCTTTCCCAGGAACTGCCTTAGGGGCTGAGAGTTGAAGTGGTGAACACACCCTCACTTCATTTTTTAATAAGTACACGTGCATAGGAGGTATGATCAAACTATATAGTGAATGTTTAAATTAAAACCAAATACAGAAAAGGCACATTGCCTTTGACCCTCCTCGACTATGGTGCATGTATCCATGCTTCTTTCCATGTTCTGAGACAGTCTAGAAGCCTCTTGTGTCCTTAGCTGTGCTGTCGCGACTGCCTTGAAGCCCTGACTCAGTTCCCCTCTGTGGTCGTGTTGACACTGAAGAAGAGCTAATGTTGCACAGCGCCAGAACTGTGAGTAAGGTGCATGAGGACAGGTTTTTATTTGACAGAAATTGGTTTTATTTGACAGCAACTGACATACACATTTAGAATTGATTTAGGACATTGAGGCGCCAGATCAGCACAACTAAAGACATGAAAGCAGACTCCAGAGCTGCTTTAGGAAGTGGGAAGAGAAATGGGATGAGTGTTTTCAAACCAAGGAGGGGATTTTGAGGGGATCGATGGCAATGTGTCTCTCATCACCCTAATTTTCTTTGAACACACACTATGGTTTTTGATCAGCCTTTGCATATGTGTGTGTATATATACATATACATATATATATATATATACGTTTACAACATTATATATACAATATGTATACAGCATATACATTACAACATATATTTATATAAATATATATATGTATATACATGCATATATAATATACATGTAAAAGCTGGCCTTCCACACCTTCAGATTCTGACTGTGGAGTCTATCAAATGCAGATCAAAACTATCCAGAAAGGTGGGTCTGGAGGCACAGATAAGTAACATTATCTGGGAAGCTGAGGCAGGAGGGTCACAGATTGAAGCCCAGCCTGGGCAACTCATTGACTTAGTGAGAGCCTGTCTCAAAATTCAAAACAAAGGGATTGTAGGGATGCAGCTCAGTATAAGTCCCAAGCACTGAAAAAACAAAACAAAAAAGAATTGCATCTTTATTGAATAGATACAGAAAATTTTCTCATGGTTACTCCCAAAACATGTAAAACAATGATTTTCCTAGCTGTTATGGAGCATTAGGTGTTGTAAGTCACCTAGAGGAGACCAAAAGTGATTGGGCAGTGTGGGTAGCTCCTATCCTGATAAAGTAATATCTCAATTCACAAATGTTTCTGTTTGGGAACAATTTGCTTTGTAAACTGAGGCACTCAGCAAAATTTTGCTTCCATTGGCAAACTCTGGATGAAGTGCTGAATATGAACATGGCCATCTTCCCCGGATCTATGGGACAAAATTAGGTTGGGAACTGAGGCACCTGTATAGACACCGTCTTATGAACAAGCATCCTAGAATTGTGTGCCCACACAGTCGGGGAGGAGTCTGGAATAGGGGTCTCCAGACCCCAAGGAATCATTGCGTATGTTATATATGTGTGAACACGTGTGCTTGTTGTATGTGTGTGCATGTGTGTTGGTGTAACTTATGTGTACACAGGGGGGATTGAAAAACTCAGTGCGTTCAGGTTAAAAAATGATTACAATACATGAAATAAAATTCTACCTCTCACTTGAAACATACTTATCTCATTGTTTGTGCCTCTTCCTGAAGCAGCTCTGGAGTCTTCTTTCATGAGTGTCTTTACCAGGTGTGATCAAAAAACTCTGTGAATGCTACTGCCAAGCACCACCCAGTGGACAAGGGGCATGTGTGCACATCACAGGGCGCCTTCTGCACTTACTGATTGGGTCAGGAGTAGTACAGATACGAAGGACTCTGGACCTTCGCCAAAGTCAAAATGACCACGAGTGGGAAATGTTTTGACTCGGACGTGTTGGTGCAGCTCAAGACGTTTATGGAAGCAGACTGCAGACCTGTGCAGAAGTGGGTGAGGACGACAGGATGAGTGGGAGGAGGATCGTAGCAGTATGGTTTCGCTGCAGAGTGTTTTCAGTAGTCACTGCGTGTTTGGCTCATAGCCTGGTATATGAATATCTGTGTATAAATGTGCATGAGCAGGCAGTGGACGGTTGCATGTTCATGTGGACATTTGTATGTGCCCAATACACACATGACACGTGTGTGTTGTCATCCTGAGGAGCTACAATGGGTGGTTCAGAGGAAACTGGGGAGTGAGCGGCTGCTGTGAAATCAGGCACCAAACCAGGGGCCCCACATGTTGAATGAGTAGTGGGGCCTCTTGCCAGAGTGGAGGCTAAACCCAGAAGCAGCCCCATCTGACCTTCATTTTAGCAAGGTCACCGCGAGCCAGGCATGGTGGTGTGCACCTGTCATCCCAACACTCCAGAGGTTGAGGCAGGAAGGTCTCCACAAGTCTGAGGGCAGGCTGGCTACCTAGTGAGACTCTGTCTCAAAAAATAAATAAATAAAATGATCACCCTAACAACTCTGCTGAAGACATCATGTAGCACACCCTAAATGACATCACTAAGCATTTGCTACATTATTTTAGTCCTGGGTCTCAGCTAACCTGCACCAACTGTTGCTCTTCCATGGTTTCCAGCCTCACCAATGACTGACGACACCGCACTACAAGCGCCTCTGTGACTAGAAAGTGGTTCGTCCTGGGAAGACCCAATTACACCAAAGTGCAAACCGGGAAGCAGCTAGAAGCCCCCACAGCCAACAGGAGAGCTCCGGTCACTGCTGATTTCTTCTCCCTGAACAGCAGCGCACAGGACTTAGGATCTGAACACCGTGTGGGCACAGCACGGCGACATGGCTGAGCTACCCACCTACCTGGAGGGCGCAGGACTCCACCAGTGGCTGGCACAGTGGCATCGTCCCCTCTGTGGATGGTCCTCTGCACACAGCACTGCTGGGCTGCTGACCTTCTGTTCAGGGCCCCGCAGGCGGATGGAGCGGGAGAAGGAAGACCAGCCCCCCCACACCTGGGACGTCTTCCAGGCCCGCAGGGCTGCAGTGCCCCTGAAGTGCCCTGCACCTCCTCCGCTCTGGCCTGCAGACCTCTGCCCACTGGCCACCTGCACCTGGGGCTGCGCCTCTGCTGCCGGCAGGCGGTGGGAACACAGTGCACCATGTGCAGGAAGCCAGAGTGGCTCTGGGGTCGCTTATTCAGCTCGAGGCCCCAGCTTGTGTTCGTGTCCCGAAGGGACAGGAGCCTTGAGGGGTCTGGGCCAGCCGAGCCTCCCTGTGGGTCTCAGAAGGAGGCTGTTCCAATCTGCAGGAGCTCCAGGGAGGACGCGAAGTATGTGGGGCTGTGTGCGCGGTGGGTGCACACCAGCAGGTCAGTGACACACACACTGCAGGCGATGGGCAGCAGGCAGCATCCTGTGTCAGGATGGAGGCTCCGGGCCCCGAAGAGCATGGCACATGAGGGGCTGCTGACTGGGCCACCTCTGCCGTGAAGAGTGACCTCTTCTGGGCGTCTCTGCCATGTGACGTGAGGATGGGAGAAAAGAAGAGCCGGCCCTGTCACATGCTCTCAGGACCGCGAGGGGGCCCTGGGTTGTCCAGCAGCGCTGACCCAGAGAACAAGATGGCGCACAAGGAAATTTGGAAGTCATTTAAAGATGGGAAACGGACCTTCTGAAATATTCTGAGCAAGGGCTGCAATGTGTAACTTGACAATGAAGGATCTTCATGCCTTCCTGAAGTGCTTTCAGAACAGTTTTTATTCTCACAAGCATGTTATAATTGCATGTAGATGTCCCCCAAAGCTCTCTACTGCCTGCCCTGGCCGGTTTCCCCTCGGCTGGGTCACCTTGCCGGGAGCCAGCTGACTGTGGAATGAAACCCCTACAAACTGGGAGCCAGAGATACCTCTCCTTCTTTAACTTCACAGTGTCTGGCATTTTGTCCCAAGAATGAGAAAGTAACTGCGACAGAGAGTCTTTCCTGTGAATCAGCTTGTTGGGATTAGAAAGTTAGAAGATGAATTTAGCGACTGTGCAGAAAAACACTGAACGTGACGTGCATGGCATAGATATCCCTAGACCCAAGTCTGCATTTCGTGGTATTTCAATCTGAGGGCAGTGGGAAAATTTTACAGACATTAATTTGAATTCTGTGCTTTGCAGCAAGAAGCCAGATAAGTTGTCTTAAAAGAGCAAAAGCTTTGCCATTCCTGACCTTCACAAGAGGCCTTTCAGGAACATCTCCTAGCTCTGGGCTGCCGGGGTCTGTGGGGGCTGCTCCAACTGCTGACACACTCGGGGAAACAGTGGCTGGGGACTGCGACCCACCTTTGTTACCCAGTGTGGGGTCTCCTTCCAGTCACTTAGTTTAAGTGACTTAGTTTCCTCATCTGTCAAATGGGGTGTAAATGAAGGTTCTCAACTTATACCATTGTTTTGGAAAGGTTAAAACCAATCAAGCACCTGGACTAGCACCTGGCACATCATGAACTGCAGATAATTACCTGCTATTATTTGAATGATGGATTTACCCCCTATGAATGCAAACAAGTTCTTTCAGGGATTGTGCACCCTCCAGACTGTGTCTCAATGCACAGGCCCTTAGGTGGCCCCAGGGTGGACAGTCTTGGACACATGTTGAGAATGAGACAGATGCCCCTCACCCCACAGAGGGCCTGCTCTCTCCTTTCACTCCAGTCTGTAACTGGCTCACGCCTTGCCCCCTCACCCCAGGGATGCCTGGCTCTGGCCAGAACGGGGATCTCTGCCCACTCACGCCGATCTGATTTGGTGTTCTGTCCTACTGAGTCAGCCTCATGGCTCACCTAGTCATCCTCCTGAGTTGCTGAGCCCAAGCCTGTGACCACTTGTTTCCGGATCTGGTCACAGGCAGAGGTGTCTGTCAGGGAACCGGGACCCCACGTCTTAGCCCCGAGGGTCTCTAGTCACTTCCAGTCCCACAGCAAATTGAATTTATAGAGAAGTTGTGGAAGAGTTTTCTGATTTTAGGAGTCTTACTTTGCTGCTCTCTGAAGTGGGTGTACTGGGGACTGTTAGGATTTGTTTGCTGGTTTTCTGAGACAGAGTCTTGCTATGTCATTCAGATTGGTTTGATCTCACTTTGTAGCCTAGGCTGGCCCTGAACTTTCAGTAATCCTTCTGCCTCAGCCTTCCAAGGGCTGGAATTACAGTTGTGTGCCACTATGCCTGGCTGCTTGTCAGGATTTGTTATAGTTTCTCCACATTGTGGCCATGTATTGCATTTGCATTTCATTTGAATGATAATACTCAAATTCAAATTTATTATTAGCAAGAAATAAATGACCTGGTAAAGATTCAATACACGTCCAAAGAGATACTCTTGTGCACCACACAGAAAGAGTCATATCGGTTGCTTCTAAGAGCAGGCAAGACATTTGTAGCCACGCACTTATTATCTTTTTCTCTTTTTCCCCAGTTTACATCACCACAAAGAGCCTTGATCTAGTCTGGCGGCAGGTCTTATGATTCCCGACTTGGGTACTGAACGTATGGAATAGGCTGGTCTTTTCTTTTTCGATGTTCCTACCTAACATCAAGTGAATAGAGATACTCAGATTTCTATTCACTCTAGAGTAATGGAATCGCACATGCTATAATATCCCTTCCTGTACCTGTTCAAGAGAGAGTCCTAGACACTAGATTATATGTTTTCGATTTTTTCAAGTCTCTTTTTAATGATGAATTTCCTCCACCACTTCCACAGCTGCCCACACCTGGGCTGAGCCCAGGTTACCTGCTCTGGAAAACCCGTAGCCCCCACACACAACAAAGAAGGCCCTCTGGGCGCCCACGCCCTCGGCTTGAGCCACATTTCTGTCCTTTGAAAGCTATGAGCCTCACCAGTGTTTATATTCACGTGAAGCATTTCAGCAATTCATAGCTAATTTATCAATGACCACGCAGCTGCAGGCCCTGCAGTTTAAAAAAATATACCAGCTCTCTGATGTTTACATAGGTCCTGAAAGCCCTGGCGGCGTGAGAGGGCCACGGAGGCTGACTCGTGGGTGGAGGGTGTTTGGATTATAAGCCAACACATCATTAAGGACACGATTGTTATTTAATGTGGCACGATCATCTTTCTACTCTTCATGAGACCCACTTAAGTAATTACCTTTTTAGCTCACTGGCTCAGCAAGCTGCCTGGGTAGAAAGGGTTATATCCAAGGAAACAGTCAAACCAGCCTCATATAACTCCCCCTTTAAAGGGACTTATATTTAAGAATGTGCTCAAGATGTGCATCATTTTTCCTGCCCTGAAAGAGCAAGGGGTCCCCACGACTGACAGGTGCCGGTACTTGATGCCCCAAAAGGAGCCTGATGGGCTCTGCCGTCGGCCTTCTCCATAGACAGCCGGTTCCCGCTCTGCCCTGCTCTTTGTACTGCCAGGTTGACATCTGTTTTAGCCAATCAATTTTTCATTAAAATCAAAATGTTGTTTTAAAATTTGCCTTGGCTTTCTCTCTCTCTTTCTTTTTTTTTTTTTTTTGAGACAGGGTCTCGCCTTGTAGTTCAGGCTGGCCCTGAGCTCACTATGTAGCCCAGGCAAGCCGCCGTGAACTCAGCAATCATCCTGTCTGCCTCCCGAGTGCTGGGATTACAGGCGTGAGCCACCACGCCCGGCATTGTATGTGGTTACTGGGGATCGAACTCAGGACCTTGCGCTTGCGAGGCAGGCGCTGGAACCACTGAGCTAATCCTCCGGCCCATGGCTTTCTCTTTTTTTAAGACAAGTGCATATTCATGATGAAAATGCTCCTACCCAGAGCCGGCACAATAGTTTCCTAAGCTGTGTGCACAGTTTTGAAGATGCGCTCTGAATAGTCTGGATACTAAGACAGAAGACCTAAAGATTGCACAGAACTTATTTTCAGAGCACATTTAAATGTCTTTCAAGCAGACTTTTTTATTGTGACGTGTCCGAGATGAGCCTGCCGAGACTCGGCACTGTTTAGGGAGCGTGGAGCCCGAGGACAGAATAGAAAAGACTCGGAGACTCACATCTGCGTTTGCAACTCGAAGCCGGCTTTGCAGATACACCTCGAAGCCCGTGTTTACTATAAATATGGCGAGGTAAGTCTGCAATACCTTTATCTTATTTGGAAGCTCAGTGTCTGAGCCTCTTTGTTTGAACAGAAATGTCAGCTGTATTTTACTTTATTATATAAAAAAGTTTCAGAATTTAATTAAGGGTCAAGTACCAGCAGTAGATAAATGCCGCAGCTAAAGCACATTTCTGATCACTCTGAAGTCTGCAATCATGAAAATTATTATCATTGAGTAAAACTGGTCTCAGTGATGGTGACTAGAGATGGATTCTGTGTTACGCAGCCGCATTTCCATAATAATGGGTTCCAGTTTTCATCAGCACCTTTTGTTTGTACAGTGCTTACTGCGACAGTAAATTGTCAAAATGTCATTCCTCTCCAATCAGCCAGAAAGTATCAACAGTAAACAAGCACAGGAAGACATTCTCTGATTAGAAGTGTGGCTCCCGAAGAGTAGGGCTGAAGTCTCCCCGATGCATCGGGACGTGTTCTCCTGGACTTCCCCGTACCCCGCTCGCTCACCGCGGGTGGGCAGCACGCCTCTCCGCCATTGCCTCCACCTGTGCCTTTAATGAAGAAAGGCCGCTCTTCTGCTGGCGCCCCCTGGAGGCTCGGGGCCGCCACCTACGGATGTACGCGTTTGTTGTCGCCCCGCGGCCCCCTCTTCCTGGCGACGGCGTCTCCAGATTTGAACAGCAGGTCGGTACTGTACAGCGTGGACGCTCTTACGTGCACTGTGGTCCCCGAGAGGGTCTCTGACTCTTGCCCAGGGAGTGAGAGGAGAGGAGGCGTGTGGAAGGACCTGGAGCGCGCTCATGCAGCCGCCACACAAGCAGGCACCGAGGGCCGCGCTGAGAGAGGTCCACCGCCACCATCTCCTCCAACCAGGGCACCTGCTAAGAAAGAACAGAAGTGCCGGGAAGCGTACAGAAAGGGAGAGGCCAAACTGTCACCGTTCACAGGGACTTGGGCCTCCACAGAGAAGGCCCAGCACTTTGGCCAAGGCTCTTCTGGTCTCAACTGATGAGCTGTGTGAGAGGAACCCCAGGGCGTGGCTTCTGCCTCACTTTTCCACTGGGCCATCACTGTGGCGTGGAGTGTGGGGTGAGGAAGGTTACAGCCAAAGCCAACGCTGGTGCGCAGGGTACAGGGCGCTAAAGACCTGGCTCCTAATCCCTGCCCCTCTGCCCTCTTCCCGCACCACAGGGTGTAAGGCGTCTCTGATCCTCAGAGAAATCGGCCCAGCCCAGGAAAGGGCGAGCATGAATTAGTACAGTGTATGCCTTGTAACCATGGTAGTTACAAAGTATATTACAATTAAAGACTTCACATTGCGTTTGAAATAAAAATGAATGTGGTGGCATTCTGCCAGGAGTCCCAAAACCACTCTTGTGTGGAATTGAAACACTTGGCTCATATAATACTTAATTTACTTTTATGAAATGACAAGTTACATAAATGCATGTTTAAAACAGAGGGACACTTCTTTTAAAAAAAAAAAATTCTTTGCATTCCGGCTTAGACGAACACAGAGACAGGACATATCTAAACAGAGTCCCATCGCTCAAAAGTAAATTCTCCCAGAGTAGTTTTTATGTTAAGCTCTACATTCTCCCAAGTATTTCAAATACATCCTCGAAGCCGGGTTGCCCCAGGCAAGGCTCACAGGCTTTCCTCTGGAAAGGAGCCGCAGTGTTCAGACCCATGGAGACGAAATGTCCATGTCAGGAAATATTTTGCGGGGCTTTCAGGTTTCTGACCATGCACTTCATTTTGCTTGGCTACTTCAACCCGCCCCCATTTCTTCTCCTTGAAAATCTGACATTGTCCCAAACCTCTCGATTAAGGAACTCGGTTGGATGGGAGCTCGCGGTGCGCCCTGTGCCTCTGTAAGCGGTGCTGGGCTCGGCGGGGCGTGGGAAACAGGGTGGATAGGCCTAATCACCCTGACACCTCATGCAGGACGGGGAATTAACTTCCAGGACTGCGGCCGGAGGAGGAAGTAGATGGTTCACGTTGTGAATGCATCACTGCCTGAACCCATTAGCAGCTTAAACGGAGATGGGAATTTTCTATACAATCTTTCTTTCTTTTCTTCTTTTTTGGGGGGTTAAGGATGCAGAGCAGTATGCAGAAAATGAGAAAGTAATTCAGGATGCTGAAGCCACAGCCATGTGTATTTGTATTAAGGCTTTGCCCTGCTGATGCTGCGTCCCATCCATAATACATAAATAAAAGAAGAGGCCACGGCCACCATTGTTGGAAAAGAGGGAGCCCGTTGTCTTAAAGAAGAGGTCAGCGTGTTGGCAGAGTAGACGAAGGTATTCCGTGAGGACTGCTGGAAAGGAAAGTGCTCCAAAACACAGGGCAGGAGGGAAGCGCGGCTCAAAAGCCAACTAGTTAGCAGCTGCCACCATGACCTTTAGCTGCAGCCATGGTAACTGGGCTAAAGATGGAGCTCCGTTTTATTATCCTCACACCCACGATGTTAAGCCCATGAATCCCGTTGCAATTTAATGGCTCAAATCAGAAGGCAGATCTGTGCTCATTGGACCAGTGCCGATACCCTCTTAGCTAATGAGCACAGCAATAAACATTTTCATGCCAGGAAACCAGTGCAAGTGGAAATATTACACCATACAGCAATGTATGCCCAAACACAAAGAAACGGTCAGCAGAGCCAGTCTTTTGTGGTATTTGCATATTCTAATCCTCAAAGCCAATCATCGTTAAGAAGAATGAAAAAAAAAAAAAAGCTGCTAGACTATTATAGATACCAGAAAGTGTATTGTAAGAAATCCAGAGAGTTATGAACCTGGAGTTAGTGACTGTCATCGCCTGTTTTATTATTTTCCCTCATGAGTTTTGTCATGTGTAAATATAGCTTCCTTTTGTGCCTCTGGGGTACACTCTGCGTCTCTCTCCTGTCTCAATCCTGAACCTCCTGCCGAGAGGCCACACCATGCTGTTGAGGACAGAAGTTTTATTATAACTTCGTATTCACACATATTTTGCCCACGGCTCCTCAGGAGCTGGTGACTTTAGGGTCACGTGGTTCACAGGCAGTGTGTCTTGCCAGGATATGTGGATTTGTTTATTTTTGAAGCCAAGAAGACACCAGTGTTGGGTGTCCATTGCTGACCTTTAGAGACACAGTGTTTCTCGGAAGGAGGTCAGAAGTGTTTTGCCGAAAGCCTGCAGACTAAATTGGGGGTGATGCGGCAGAGTGCGAGCTCCCCAAGATGAGAACGGCCCATTTCTGTGGATAAAGCAGAAAGCACGTGTTCCGTGAGTTTTTAACTGTACCTTTTCAGTTCCCGCTCTCCCAATAGATCTGTTTCTGCTGCTTATTTGTAACACGCCCTCATCAGTCTTTGAGTGTTGCTCGGATCAAAATCTTGCTGTGAATGAGTCCCGAGACCTGCCTAGTTTGGCTTAACAAGGCACAAAGTTATACAGCCACCTGCAGCTTAGAGAATCTGTGGACTATTTTTCATCCTTTCTTTCAAGTTTTTCCCTTGGTGGAGCTAAGGTGTTCCCCATTTTTCTTGTGGTTAAATTGTTTTCTGAACAAAGATGAAGGCTTAATAACTTTTCTTATCAGGAATAGTATCCGCTTTCCTTTGAAACTATGACCACCATCTTTTGTACGGAAAAGCTTGAGCTATTTTTCCAGCACAAGGATCTTGTCCTCAGAAGTATAGAGGTCAGAGAGAAGGTAATCTGGTGCTTCTGATCTTCTAAAAGAATGTCACTTCTATGGTTATTGGAGAGTTTTAAAATGTCAATTCTATGGTTATTGGAGAGTTTTAAAATGGTTAAAAAAAAAAAACTCAAGACAAAGGAAGTGAGAACTCAGAGACCTGCATAATCGTACCTGTTTACTTGACTTCTAAAAGGGCACAGTGTGCCTCCTTCAGTTAATAAAAGATGTTCCATCAATTTAGACAATTACACCAAAGATTAAGAATGTCATGAAGCTGATGAAATCTCCTAGGAAACATTGAAAAATAATATGCTTTTAGATCACATCATATATTAAATGACAAGTGCCAATTTTTTAAAAAGGAGTACTCAAAATTTTTTCCTGAATGACAATTTGAAGCTAAAATAGTTTGTTCTTCACAGTTAACTTCATTGACATGGAGCCTCTGCTTCTTAACTCAGGAAACTTTGCTAAAAAGAGCTTCTTGTTTATTCAGGTCCCTGGGGCCACAGAGTCCAGCACTCCAAGGCCTCCGCAGAAGGCTGTTTAATTGAGGTCTACATTGGAAATCTTGGGCTAACATGTTATTGGTAGAAATATATAAATGTGATCCACATTTAAATATTTATCATCCTCTTGACTTGGCTTTCTTTATTTTATGGCCTCCAGAACAATTTCCCTTCTTGCCCTTGGTCTAGGAACGATGACTGCAAGTTTTCCTTAAAGAAGGAACAGTGATCATGGCTGCCACTGAGGAGATCTGCGGAAGGTGGGTGACCTTGGCCAGGCCCAACACCAGGAAGAGCAAGGGCGGGATGGGAAGCCACCACGCAGCACAGCCCAGGACAGTGGTCCAGCCCACCCTCAGCAAACTATACCTCCCTGCTGAAATCCACTGCCTGCACGGTCTGCCGGCTCTCTGCCTTACTACAGCCCCTCCTACCATGTCCTCCCAAAATAAGACTGAGCTGGAAAATAATCAGCCTTGAAAATGCCAGCTCTGCTCAAGCCTTCCTGTTTTACAGAGCAGCCACCGAGCAAGAGGGCAGGCGTGGCAGAAAGGGCAAAGACAGACTGATGGGGGCCAACCGTTTTGATCTCCAGTTTTCAAGGCTGATTATTTTTCGGCTAGGTCTTTCTGTGAGGGGAAGCAGGGTAGTTTGGCTAAAACAGTGAAGTCCCTGAGCCCAGTGACCACCAGGTAGCCTGAAGGCCAAAACTGGGGTACCAGGATATGAGCGGAGATGTCACCAGGCCCCCAAGGGCCCCATCTGTGGGGAGTTCTGCTATGATCACTCAACCCAGATTGGCATCATGTTTCTAGTGTAGTTCTGGGTATCCTGGAAAACTTTATGTGCTGGAGACTCAGTGACCAAACTGATGCATTAATGGTATGTGGAGGTGGGGCCTTTGGAGGGAATTAGATTACAGGATGTGAGGGTGAGGGCCCAAGACAACTGTATAAGAAGGAGGAGACAGCCAGGACTGTACACGCACCTACCTGCGTCACCATGTGCTGCCTTTGGCTATGCTAAGATGCAGCAGTGAGATCCTCACCATGTTCTTCGACTTTCAGCCTCTGGAACTGTAAACCAAATAGACTTTTCTTCTTTATAAATCACCCACCCTCAGACATCCTTACACAGTGGTAGAAAACGGACCAAGACAGCATCTTTTGCCAAAAGGCGCCAAAGTCCCCTTGTACTGGCTCCTGGCCAGTTTCTTCATTTGATCTTGTGCATCAGATGCTTCCACTTGCTTGTGACAAAGCAGGAAAGTCCCTCTGTTTACTATGGGAAGACTGGTCCCGTCTGCAGGGTCCCTTTTGGAGAAGAAGTGAAAGTAGCATCACAAGTATGGGCAGCACCGGTAGCACAAACAATCATCAAGCTGCTGCTCTGAGCATCTTGTAAGCATCTCATTTAATCCAACCATAGTCGCCCAGGGAAACCAATTTGGAGAGGTCGTGTATTTCCAGTGGTTACTGAGATAAGCATTTAGTTGAGCAGTAATTCTCCAAAGACAGAGCTGGAGACAGAAACATAAGGTTCAGTCGCTAGAGTCTATAAACCCTTTGCCAGTACTGCTATGGATGGAAGTGGAGGATGAGAGACTCTTTTTCTATGGATTTTCTTCCAGACATCATGGCTCCTCCACGGGGGCGCTGTGAAGTGAAGGAGAGCACATGAGCATGGTGGACACCCTCTGGGCTGCGTCTGTGGCTCATATCTCGCTGCTTCATGCCCGGTGCATGATGCCCACAGTGGGTCTGTAACTGGAGAGCTCTCACGCTCTGCCCAGCCTGTCATGTGGGCCAAGGATGTCACACCGCATGCGACCCTGGGCTCTCCCACGCCTGGCTTCCACTGGGGGCCAGAATGATATTCTGTACATCAGTTGATGACTCTTGAGAGAGAAGTCGTCTTGCTGGATGATTTTGATAAAATGACAGCATGGAAGAGAAGCACCACCTATTCTTTGTCCGGGGTGAGAATCTCACAAACATCCACAGGTCACCCTCACTCTCTTCTCGAGGAGGAAAACAGGTTAGAACATAAATAGAACATTACAGTATATTTTGACTTATTGGGAAGAAAGACTTCGAAAAGTGTGTCTGACTTTCCAAAACTTTGCGTGAGTAAAGACTGTCCCACTCCCGGTTTGCGACCTTGGTTTGCACACACAAATTTCAGTTCTTCAGCAGCATTAGCCACATCTCAAGATCCACAGCCACATGTGGCCCATGGCCGTATACAAGGCACATAGGGAGGCGACCTTTCCACAGGGTGGGAAGTGCTGCTGGACATCCTTACACTGTGTTCCTTACTTGCACAGCTTGATGTACTTATCACTTTGCCTTTCTTCTCCAGGATAAAAATACAGAGATTGATCACTATCAAATACTGTTTAAGCATTGCTAAGTTTCTTTTCTGTGGCTGTCCCAGGATATGTGAGAACAGGTGACTTTTACAGGACAGAGGTTTATTTTGCTGCTAGTACTTCCCGACACCTTGTGGTGGGATGAAATGTCCATTTGAGGTTTGGTGGGGACATTCCAGTGACAGCAGCACTGCTGTGTTTCTGTGGTCACAGTCAGCACTCTGGGTCTGTGGATTTTGATTTGCAGATGTAACCAGCAGAAGGTGGAAAATATTTGGAAAATAAATTGTGTCTGTATTGAACAGACATACCTGTTTTTCCTACCATTATTCCCTAAGCATTAGGGCACAAAAACTCTTTGCACAGCACTTACATTGTGTTAGGCATTATAAATAATCTAGAGATGATATAAAATATACAGGGCCCACATAGGCTAGATGCAAATACTATGCTGTTTTATAGGAAAGATTTGCTCCTTGGATACTGAAGTTATGACTATGTTTCTGAAAGAGGAAGCTCTATCAATGCTCCTCAGTGGCTCTGACTCCTGAGGGATTTGTTTTTGCTTTTATTTTTATTTTTATTTTTATTTTTTTGCTTTTTTGGAGACAGGGTCTCGCTTTGTAGTTCAGGCTGGCCCTGAGCTCACTATGGTGCCCAGGCAAGCCGCCGCGAACTCAGCAATCCTCCTGTCTCTGCCTCCCGAGTGCTGGGATTACAGGCGTGAGCCACCACACCCAGCATTATATGTGGTAACCGGGGATCGAACTCAGGTCCTTGCGCTTGCA